>OZ024831.1:57482979-57658280 GCA_964016985.1 Anodontia alba
CCGCCTCGCCAACATAGAATGTGGGTGCTCGTTAGAACCGCCTCGATGAGGCGGTTCTAACGAGCACCCACAATCTATGTTTTGAGCAGAAATACGAAAAATATTAGAATTTTTATATGAAAATTTTCATTTTTTGGTGGTGAAATTTCAGTAAATTTTGAATATGCATGTTTTAATAATGCCTTGGCTCGTGTCAATCATTACAGTTATATCATTCTTTATGCCCAATATTTAGGTGTAGAAACGCATTTCTCTACCCGCTTTATTGTATACAATGTACCTCAGGTACGGCGAATGCCTACAGTATTTTCAATGATACAGAGAGTATGAAATGAACACGTCCACGGGGGTATAGCAGTTTGTATACAAAATAACTATTTTAGGAACGTCGGTTGGCATTTAAATTTACAATGAATATATAACGCCAAATTCAAAGCCAAGAGACCATTACGGACTAGCCCACGGTTTTTTGATCATCACATTCGCTCTAGCAAGGCTGTTACATACCAGTTTGTATTTGTTACGTGCATATATTTATAGCTGTTCTTGGAAGCGTTTCGGTTCTTGTAATATGTGACTGTACGGCATTTAAGATTTGATTGTTTTTCTTCAAGTGTTAATGTCAGGTTTCCATAAGTAGGGATTTTCAAAGTTAGTGTTGTTATTTCGGGAGACGGCAATTCATCATTTCGTGCTTATAATTCTGAAATAGTATGCAATGCAATAAATAATTTGTCTGTATCTTCAATAGCTCCACATCTGCATAAAGGATTATCGATGATATTTTAGAATACAAATGCTGATTCAAACAAGTACGAGTTCATTCTGAATCTGGTGTGATAATTGTATTGATAGAGCTGCACCAGCATTAAAGGACTCTGGATTCCGGATGACCAAATATCTACCTGATTTGTTCCATCATAGTGTTTATGATTATATTTTACTGTGCTGTGTCAGTGATGAGGTAGAGGACACCAAGGCGGAATGTATATGTATAGAAATGGAACTGCATCAAAATTAAGGGAGAGTAAAAAACCTCTAGCAGGCTTTTTATCCGTTCTAGAAAAATATAAGTTAAGATACCCTGAAAATATCACAATCACGAAGTACAGGCCGTCCCGAGGCACAAAAATAAGAAGAGATAAGGAACAAATAATGACAAAACTAAACTACCGGACGAACAAAGAAAGAAGAACTGCCACAAAGAAACCACCTTGGAGATGATCAGTAGAAAACTGCTTGGGGGCTTACACCAGTTTTACTTCGCGCGAAATTTCACTTCATAATTCTGAAGCAGCTCTTTCAAGACAAATGTAGGTTTGGTCCGTATAAGGGTCCTCTACCCCATCTATGAAATAACAGTGAAACACACACACACACACACACACACACACACACACACACACACACACACACACACACATATATATATATAGTTATATATATATATGATATATATATATAGTATATATATATATATATATATATATATAGTATATATATATATATATATAGTATATATATACCAACACTGCAATGCTTTGTTTCATCACAGTGTTGGTGAGTATATGCTTTGAAAGCATAGGGTTCAATGGCGATCTGAAGGCGATTCCATTTTCTCTGGGGTAGAGCTATACCAACACTGCAATGCTTTGTTTCATCACAGTGTTGGTGAGTATATGCTTTGAAAGCATAGGGTTCAATGGCGATCTGAAGGCGATTCCATTTTCTCTGGGGGTAGTAGCTTCCTGTGTAAATGTTTGCGTTAGGCCTGACAACACTTTGATTTTGGATAAGGGGCAGTTGTGTTACCAGTTCAGCAAATCTGCGGCAAGAGGTTTCACTTTCGAATGCAGACAGACGAGTAGTATTTCTTGTTGATAGTATGAGTGGTGATATTTAATACAAGACGAAATATTTAGACGTAAACGTCTAAGTACCGGCGCAAATTTTGTTCATGTTTACTTAGAGATATGGGGACAGGGTATACTAAAGTTTAATAAATTCTCAATGTAACAGGTAAAAAAGAACAACAATGTGAACTTCTTTAATCTTTGCTTTATTAAGGGTTTATTAAATTTTTTGATATGAAATGAGAATAAATTAGACATTGATCTGACAAGTAACGAGTATATAAAGCAAACCATTTCGCGTGGAAATACTAAAAAGCGCGAGCGTGCAAAAGAAAAGACCTGTGTGGGCTGTACTGTGTTACCTTTTTAGTTTATTTATAAAACATATGTGGCCATGCACCTGAATGAAGATGGTATGTACATACACATGTTCTAAATATTTTTTGACGACTGACTATCGAGATATTTTAAAAACTTAACCGGCAGCATAAGAGCACTTTACAGAAAGAGTCCCAGATTTTGACCTCTAGCCCCATCCCGAGGCTTGAACTCAGGGTCCATTCTTACAGAATCGCAGAAGACCCTCCTATGTACACATGCTCCAAATATGAATGCTTTCTGTTACGTGACTGTTGAGATATGGAAATTTTAAAAAAAAAAAAAAAAAAACTTTATCGTAGTGTGACGGCGCACGCACGCGTACCGTATGAGCTCAGGAACAGAAATAACAAAATTGATAAATGCAACTAATAAAGCCAGTTTTACTGTATAAAACTGGGTTTTGATGGAATCTTCATTGCATAGCTTGTTAACCTGATGAAAGGGTAATTATTATGCCCATGTTGAAAAATTAAATATAATATGAGTAGGATAGACATCTTTATCACATTTGTAACTTTGCACTCCCTATATCCCATTTGTAGCTTTGCATGCCATTTTACACATAATGACAGATAAAATGTGCAATAATCATGCACATCTAAAGAAATGAAGCATACTGGTTGTAGACCAAACTAAAAAATGTCACCATGAAGATACGAGTACGTACTGAATTTGAAAAAAAAAATATAATCGGTCACTGCATGATTCGAACTAACGCCCGTCCGCGTGACAGGTCGAATATGCTAACTATTACGCCATAAATCTGATGTAACTTTATGTTGCAAAATTAAAGTACTTACGTATCAATACTTACGATGGCGGTTTTAAAACTCCTTTGAGAGCTAATCGAACACGCTCCCATATGCAAAAATCCAAAGCTATATTAAGAGACCGGCGCGATTCCCGCGCCTGTCAAAAGCAAAGTTTCCTACAGAGGAATGGATACACTTTTAGAGGATGCAACTGTCAAAATTGTTTTTGCTTCCCTCCTGAAAAAGGGTTCTACTCCGAAAGGTAAAGAATGCGCTCCCTTTTAGAGCAGATGCCTTTCCTGAAGGGTCTTGATTTGCAGGAAGTCAAACAGAAAGTCACAAAAGTTGTCTCCCTTGTGTGAAATTGTGGAAATCTATCAAGTATATCTAATTCCCCTAAATAGTAAATAGTCCAGAGAATGAAAGTTTCGTAAAAAGAAATAGCAACCATACTGGTGTGCTAGAAAGCAAGCATGAGGTCACAAAAGTTGTCTTATAACAAATGACGGAAAATCTAGCAAATAAATCAAGTCCACTTAAACCAATGTTCTCTGCGCATGAACCTCTAAACTGTAGATAGGTGAATATATGACGCAGATAATTACGGTATACACGGTATAATTGTATTACATCCAGGAAGTGGCAAGAATGGTTTGAAGACTGGTAAATGAATGTCATTGAACGTATCATATACACACAGCAGAAATTAATTCTGCTGTAACATTACATTTAAGGGGAATGAATATGTTTTCAGAGGGAGAATACTCAATTAAAATTGCTTTGCCTCCCTTCTGAAAAGTGGGAATTTGCCCCCAAGGGCGATCAAATTCTTTCTTTTTAGGGTAGGACCCCTTTACTCAGGATGTGGACTGGTGTGCAGAAAAGCAAACAGGAAGTCACAAAATCTGCATTTCTTATAAAAACTGGCGGAAAATCTACCACGTGTTTTCAGTCGACTTGATCAAGTTTTTAGTCGCGCGAAACCGCTGAAATCTGAAATGTGAAGTAAGGGTACACATCACGCGGATATTTACGGGTAAACAACGTTTAATTGTAATTACATCCAGGCAGTCGCAAGAATGGTTCGATGTAACATTGCATTGAACGCCATGCAGAAGCTGATCAATGCGCAATTACCATGTAATAAGATACCACATGCAATCACACATAAAAAGCTGACAGCAATTTTAGTGACACGTTCTGTGACTTCCAGTGCTAATGGTAACAATGAATCAGGCGGCTCGTAACGCTCGTTAGTGGGCTGAGAAATTTCGAACAATTTCTTGGTCAAACTTCTTCAAAACATTTCGGTAGTGGGTGAAAAGATTCGAACAATTTCTTGGTCAAAGTTGCTTTGAAATATTTCGTTAGTAGTGGGATATTTCGAGCAAATTCTTGATCAAACTTATGTGAAACATTTCGATAGGTGGGGAGAAATTTCAAATGAATTTTATGGTCGATCATTTGTGAAATATATCGGTATCTGGTGAGAAATTTCGAACATTTCTTGGTCAAAAGTCTTCGAACTATTTCCGTAGTGGTTGAGAAATTTCGAACAATTTCTTGGTCGAGACGTCTGTGAAATATTTCGGCAGTGGGCGAGAAATATCTAACAATTTCTTGGTCAGCTTTCTGTGAAATATTAAGGTATCGTGTGAGAAATTTCGAACAATTTCTCGGTGAAACTTCAGTGAAATATTTCGATAATGGGTGAGGTACTTTGTACGAGTTTCTTGGTCAAACTTCTGTGAATGTTTTTCGGTATCGGGTTGAGAAATTTCGAACAAATTTTAGGTCTGACTTCTGCGAAATATTCCAAATAGTTGGTAATAAATTACGAAAGATTTCTTGATCAAACTTCTGTGAAATATTTCAGATAGGGGCGAGAAATTTCGAATAAGTTCTTGTTCGAACTTCCCTGAAAGATTTTATTAGTGGGGTGAAAAAATTTCAAACAATTTCTTGGTCTAACTTCAGTGGCTGAAGATACTGAAGTGGCTGTTTTGTAATTTTCGCACAAGTTTGATCAAGTATTTGTTCGAAACTTGTGCGAAAATTACAAAACAAGTTATTGAGGATTTTTACCCTTCAGAAGGTATTCCGATTAATAGAAGGAAGTATTATCAGCGGCTTACTATGATGCTGCATTTTAAGAGGATTTTCCTAGACAATGTGATTATTTTGGACGTGTTTCACTGAGAGATTATACCTTGTTAATTAAAAGCTAGAGATTTGTCAATATCCGTCCAATGCCTACGGACTAGCAAAACAAGTGTAGGACCTATTTATTCATTCGCTCTGAGCTTGGATACTAACTAACAGATCTGCAAATGTATAAGGTAAGTTTTATTATATATACAGTCGAACCTCGGTTATCTCGAACTCGCTTATTCGAATAAGCGCTTATCTCGAAGTGAAAATCTGGTCCCTGCTTTAACATGAAACTATGACAACAGGTAACAAAATAATTTGGAAAAGAGGAGAAATTGCTCCTAAGGAGCAATTTCTCCTCTTTTCCACATTATATATATATATATATATATATATATATATATATATATATATATATATATATATATATATATATATATATATATATATATATATATGTCTTACTTCAGGACATATTGATTTGTTAAATGTGATTGTTCAATTTATTGTTTTTTCTCACTCTCTCAACTCTGATATGTCGAAGTACGGATATCTCGAAGTGTTTCAGTGAGTTCCTGGAATTCGAGATAACGAGAGTCGACTGTATATATAATAAAACTTACCTTATACATTTGCAGATCTGTTAGTTAGTATCCAAGCTCAGAGCGAATGAATAAATAGGTCCTACACTTGTTTTGCTAGTCCGTAGGCATTGGACGGATATTGACAAATCTCTAGCTTTTAATTAACAAGGTATAATCTCTCAGTGAAACACGTCCAAAATAATCACATTGTCTAGGAAAATCCTCTTAAAATGCAGCATCATAGTAAGCCGCTGATAATACTTCCTTCTATTAATCGGAATACCTTCTGAAGGGTAAAAATCCTCAATAACTTGTTTTGTAATTTTCGCACAAGTTTCGAACAAATACTTGATCAAACTTGTGCGAAAATTACAAAACAGCCACTTCAGTATCTTCAGCCACTGAAGTTAGACCAAGAAATTGTTTGAAATTTTTTCACCCACTAATAAAATCTTTCAGGGAAGTTCGAACAAGAACTTATTCGAAATTTCTCGCCCCTATCTGAAATATTTCACAGAAGTTTGATCAAGAAATCTTTCGTAATTTATTACCAACTATTGGAATATTTCGCAGAAGTCAGACCTAAAATTTGTTCGAAATTTCTCAACCGATACCGAAAACATTCACAGAAGTTTGACCAAGAAACTCGTACAAAGTACCTCACCCATTATCGAAATATTTCACTGAAGTTTCACCGAGAAATTGTTCGAAATTTCTCACACGATACCTTAATATTTCACAGAAAGCTGACCAAGAAATTGTTAGATATTTCTCGCCCACTGCCGAAATATTTCACAGACGTTCGACCAAGAAATTGTTCGAAATTTCTCACCACTACGGAAATAGTTCGAAGACTTTTGACCAAGAAATGTTCGAAATTTCTCACCAGATACCGATATATTTCACAAATGATCGACCATAAAATTCATTTGAAATTTCTCCCCACTATCGAAATGTTTCACATAAGTTTGATCAAGAATTTGCTCGAAATATCCCACCTACTAACGAAATATTTCAAAGCAATTTGACCAAGAAATTGTTCGAATCTTTTCACCCACTACCGAAATGTTTTGAAGAAGTTTGACCAAGAAATTGTTCGAAATTTCTCAGCCACTAACGAGCGTTACGAGCCCCCCCCCCCCCCCCCCCCCCCCCCCCCCCCCCCCCCCCCCCCCCCCCCCCCCCCCCCCCCCCCCCCCCCCCCCCCCCCCCCCCCCCCCCCCCCCCCCCCCCCCCCCCCCCCCCCCCCCCCGCTGATTCATTGTTACCATTAGCACTGGAAGTCACAGAACGTGTCACTAAAATTGCTGTCAGCTTTTTATGTGTGATTGCATGTGGTATCTTATTACATGGTAATTGCGCATTGATCAGCTTCTGCATGGCGTTCAATGCAATGTTACATCGAACCATTCTTGCGACTGCCTGGATGTAATACAATTAAACGTTGTTTACCGTAAATATCCGCGTGATGTGTACCCTTACTTCACATTTCAGATTTCAGCGGTTTCGCGCGACTAAAACTTGATCAAGTCGACTGAAAACACGTGGTAGATTTTCCGCCAGTTTTTATAAGAAATGCAGATTTTGTGACTTCCTGTTTGCTTTTCTGCACACCAGTCCACATCTGAGTAAAGGGGTCTACCCTAAAAAGAAAGAATTTGATCGCCTTGGGGGCAAATTCCCACTTTTCAGAAGGGAGGCAAAGCAATTTTAATTGAGTATTCTCCTCTGAAAACATATTCATTCCCCTTAAATGTAATGTTACAGCAGAATTAATTTCTGCTGGTGTGTATATGATACGTTCAATGACATTCATTTACCAGTCTTCAAACCATTCTTGCCACTTCCTGGATGTAATACAATTATACCGTGTATACCGTAATTATCTGCGTCATATATTCCCTATCTACAGTTTTAGAGGTTATGCGCGAGAACATTGGTTTAAGTGGACTTGATTTATTTGCTAGATTTTCCGTCATTTGTTATAAGACAACTTTTGTGACCTCATGCTTGCTTTCTAGCACACCAGTATGGTTGCTATTTCTTTTTACGAAACTTTCATTCTCTGGACTATTTACTATTTAGGGGAATTAGATATACTTGATAGATTTCCACAATTTCACACAAGGGAGACAACTTTTGTGACTTTCTGTTTGACTTCCTGCAAATCAAGACCCTTCAGGAAAGGCATCTGCTCTAAAAGGGAGCGCATTCTTTACTTTCGGAGTAGAACCCTTTTTCAGGAGGGAAGCAAAAACAATTTTGACAGTTGCATCCTCTAAAAGTGTATCCATTCCTCTGTAGGAAACTTTGCTTTTGACAGGCGCGGGAATCGCGCCGGTCTCTTAATATAGCTTTGGATTTTTGCATATGGGAGCGTGTTCGATTAGCTCTCAAAGGAGTTTTAAAACCGCATCGTAAGTATTGATACGTAAGTACTTTAATTTTGCAACATAAAGTTACATCAGATTTATGGCGTAATAGTTAGCATATTCGACTGTCACGCGGACGGGCGTTAGTTCGAATCATGCAGTGACCGATTATTTTTTTTTCAAATTCAGTACGTACTCGTATCTTCATGGTGACATTTTTTAGTTTGGTCTACAACCAGTATGCTTCATTTCTTTAGATGTGCATGATTATTGCACATTTTATCTGTATTATGTGTAAAATGGCATGCAAAGCTACAAATGGGATATAGGGAGTGCAAAGTTACAAATGTGATAAAGATGTCTATCCTACTCATATTATATTTAATTTTCTCAACATGGGCATAATAATTACCTTTCATCAGGTTAACAAGCTATGCAATGAGATTCCATCAAAACCCAGTTTTATACAGTAAAACTGGCTTTATTAGTTGCATTTATCAATTTTGTTATTTCTGTTCCTGAGCTCATACGGTACGCGTGCGTGCGCGTCACACTACGATAAAGTTTTTTTTTTTTTTTTAAATTTCCATATCTCAACAGTCACGTAACAGAAAGCATTCATATTTGGAGCATGTGTACATAGGAGGGTCTTCTGCGATTCTGTAAGAATGGACCCTGAGTTCAAGCCTCGGGATGGGGCTAGAGGTCAAAATCTGGGACTCTTCTGTAAAGTGCTCTTATGCTGCGGTTAAGTTTTTAAAATATCTCGATAGTCAGTCGTCAAAAAATATTTAGAACATGTGTATGTACATACCATCTTCATTCAGGTGCATGGCCACATATGTTTTATAAATAAACTAAAAAGGTAACACAGTACAGCCCACACAGGTCTTTTCTTTTGCACGCTCGCGCTTTTTAGTATTTCCACGCGAAATGGTTTGGCTTTATATACTCGTACTTGTCAGATCAATGTCTAATTTATTCTCATTTCATTCAAAAAATTTAATAAACCTTAATAAAGCAAAGATTAAAGGTTCACATTGTTGTTCTTTTTTACCTGTTACATTGAGAATTTATTAAACTTTAGTATACCCTGTCCCATATCTCTAAGTAAACATGAACAAAATTTGCGCCGGTACTTAGACGTTTACGTCTAAATATTTCGTCTTGTATTAAATATCACCACTCATACTATCAACAAGAAATATACTCGTCTGTCTGCATTCGAAAGTGAAACCTCTTGCCGCAGATTTGCTGAACTGGTAACACAACTGCCCCTTATCCAAAATCAAAGTGTTGTCAGGCCTAACGCAAACATTTACCACAGGAAGCTCTACCCCAGAGAAAATGGAATCGCCTTCAGATCGCCATTGAACCCTATGCTTTCAAAGCATATACTCACCAACACTGTGATGAAACAAAGCATTGCAGTGTTGGTATAGCTCTACCCCAGAGAAAATGGAATCGCCTTCAGATCGCCATTGAACCCTATGCTTTCAAAGCATATACTCACCAACACTGTGATGAAACAAAGCATTGCAGTGTTGGTATATATATATATATATATATATATATATATATATATATATATATATATATATATATATATATATATATATATATATATATATATATATATATATATGTGTGTGTGTGTGTGTGTGTGTGTGTGTGTGTGTGTGTGTGTGTGTGTGTGTGTTTCACTGTTATTTCATAGATGGGGTAGAGGACCCTTATACGGACCAAACCTACATTTGTCTTGAAGAGCTGCTTCAGAATTATGAGTGAAATTTCGCGCGAGTAAAACTGGTGTAAGCCCCAAGCAGTTTTCTACTGATCATTCCAAGGTGGTTTCTTTGTGGCAGTTCTTCTTTCTTTGTTCGTCGGTAGTTTAGTTTTGTCATTATTTGTTCCTTATCTCTTCTTATTTTTGTGCCTCGGGACGGCTGTACTTCGTGATTGTGATATTTTCAGGGTATCTTAACTTATATTTTTTAGAACGGATAAAAAGCCTGCTAGAGGTTTTTTACTCTCCCTTAATTTTGATGCAGTTCCATTTTATACATATACATTCCGCCTTGGTGTCCTCTACCTCATCACTGACACAGCACAGTAAAATATAATCATAAACACTATGATGGAACAAATCAGGTAGATATTTGGTCATCGGAATCCAGAGTCCTTTAATGCTGGTGCAGCTCTATAATACAATTATCACACCAGATTCAGAATGAACTGTACTTGTTTGAATCAGCATTTGTATTCTAAAATATCATCGATAATCCTTTATGCAGATGTGGAGCTATTGAAGATACAGACAATTATTTATTGCATTGCATACTATTTCAGAATTATAAGCACGAAATGATGAATTGCGTCTCCGAAATAACAACACTAACTTTGAAAATCCTACTTATGGAAACCTGACATTAACACTTGAAGAAAACAATCAAATCTTAAATGCCGTACAGTCACATATTACAAGAACGAAACGCTTCCAAGAACAGCTATAAATATATGCACGTAACAAATACAAACTGGTATGTAACAGCCTTGTAGAGCGAATGTGATGATCAAAAACCGTGGGCTAGTCGTAATGGTCTCTTGGCTTTGAATTTGGCGTTATATTTCATTGTAAATTTAAATGCCAACCGACGTTCCTAAAAATAGTTATTTTGTATACAAACTGTATACCCCGTGGAGTGTTCATTTCATACTCTTGTATCATTGAAATACTGTAGGCATTCGCCGTACCTGAGGTACATTGTATACAATAAAGCGGGTAGAGAATGCGTTTCTACCTAAATATTGGGCATAAAGACTGATATAACTGTAATGATTGACACGAGCCAAGGCATTATTAAAACATGCATATTCAAATTTACTGAAAATTTCACCACCAAAAAATGAAAATTTTCATATAAAAAATTCTAATATTTTTCGTATTTCTGCTCAAAACATAGATTGTGGGTGCTCGTTAGAACCGCCTCATCGAGGCGGTTCTAACGAGCACCCACATTCTATGTTGGCGAGGCGGTTCTAACGAGCACCCACAATCTATGTTTTGAGCAGAAATAAGAAACATAATTAATACCCCTGTAAACTCCAGTTTTAATATAAAAAAGTGGGGTTTAAGGGGGTCAAAATTATGATAGGCATGTTTTCGTGATGGCCAGTTACAGAGTCGGGCAGCTGACGTCTACAATAATTATTTAACTGTCAATAACTATTTATTTTTTCTCTCCTCTACTTATGTAACATAGCGTATTCTCTGTTTCGTTGTGATCTCCTTACATATTTTCTGAATTATTGACTTTCACTTAAAAACATTATTTTAAGACACACCTAACAAATCGCATTATTGATATCTCCATTCTTATTGAAATACAGTATACTGATCTACAAAAGTAATAAGACTTTCTTCTGAATCCCTTTTGTATATCCTTGTCTGGTTTTCCAGGTCTCAATCTCTGTACATGTTTGTCAGTATATACAAATGAAATAATGTGTAAATTAATATGCGTTCAGTCCCGCCTCACCAGTAAAACATATAATAACAAACAGTATGACCAGTAAAAACGCAGGCTGGACCAAACTCGGCCGAACCATAGACAGCGACCTTCTGATGCAGACTGAGGAAAAGCCTGAGGCTCAAATCAAAACCTAGAAAATATTTTACATACTATTAGTTTATGATACTCACAGAATATATCCCCACGAATTGTTAGTATAATTTAGTACTAAAACAAATAAAGCTACAGTCAATAAGAACAGAAAGAGCCTTACAAACATCCTAAAACGCGGATAAGGAAAACTGTAAGTTACTGTGCTTTCGACATTTTTCAGAAAGTCTTTACACAGAAGAAGTAAATTTGCAAACTTTTGTCATGATTTAATGCAAAACCATTTGTCGTAACTACCTATGCACAAAAAGTTTTATTCTGATCATTGGTATTTAAAAAATCAAATATTTTCACTTTTTCCCAAAGTAAAAACGAATGCAAATTATGCAGAAATCTGTAGGGAAGGTAACACGGAGGCAGATTTTCAATTAGTTCCACATGTTCAATTTTCCGAATTTTTCATAATTTTGTTGTGAAACATCAATATTTCAAATGAAGAGAAGAAAAGTAAACAATATTTTCTTAGACAAAAATTCCCCCCCCCCCCCCCCCAAAAAAAAAAAAAAAAATGACTTTACTATAGAAATTGCATAGGTTAGACCATTTTTTGGCAGTAAATTTAATTATATGGTACATGTTTATAAAACAACAACAAAAACACAGAAACAGAAAAAGACAAATGGTTTCTGATAAGATATGGTCAATCAGAGCAAACTATTTTCATTTAAAATAAAACGCCAAGCAAAAACCGTCTTTCCGAGTGATATCGAAAGGACAGTAGTGAAGATATCCAGGAAATGCCACAATTACCAAGCACAGCCCGTCCAAAGCACCAAACGAAGAAGAGACCAGGAGCAAATAGTGACAGAACAAACGTCATCCATGAAGCCATTGACATACAAACACACAAAGAATACGACAGAGGATCGAAACACTTTGGAACTGTCAGTTTCACAGTCAGAGTCCAATATGTTTTTCGTGTTTTTAAATGTGTTTTAAGTGTCATTACAAAAACACGCCTATTGAACATTTCACCACCAAAAACTGAAAGTTTTCAGATAAAAATTCTGATATTTTCATATTTCTGCTCAAAACATAGATTGTTGGTACTCGTTAGAACCGCCTCAGCGAGGCGGTTCTAACGAGTACCCACAATATATCTTTTGAGCAGAAATAAGAAAAAAAGAAAAATAATGTATACCCCTGTAAACCCCAGTTTTACTGTATAAAAATGGTGTTTAAGGGGGTCAAAATTATATAGGTATATTTGAGTGATGTGAAAGACCTTTTACGCAACTAAGTACGACCTTTTACGCAACTCGTATACTTCAGAACTTCTTTGACAGGAAAATATTGACACTGAAAAACACAACATTTTATTCTTGCACTTTAAGACATAAACACGTGGGAATCAAAACAAAATCTGTCTGTGACTCACTATGCAATAGTTTACAAGATCAGTTAGTCGTGAACTGTGCCGAATGAAAACTAATTTTTAAATTATGGCTTCAAATTACACAGTTGAAAATATTATTTGAACTCTCAGGTCAAATTCCAGAAAAAAATCTTTTGAATTATATTCGGATAATGTCAAAACCCCATAAGCTGGCTTCAAACGCATTTTCCTGTAAATTGCGTGTTAACGTTTAGCACTATGGGTATTTTTTTCAGCAGACGACATACTGATATTTTTCCTTATTTTTTTCCCTAAAACAGAATATGACATTTTATGCTAATTGTTTCCAATGGAGACAATTAGCATGGAATGTCGATTCCTTATTGTTTTTTCTGAGAAAAATTAAAAAAATATATATATCAGGAAAGTGTTGTCTGCATTAGCCCAGAGAATGTTAAAGGTTAATGGATATGGAATGAAGGTCGTAAAACATCTCACTGAAAATGTCTTTGAGAGAAGCTTGAAGAATTCTATTCTTGGAGAATCACAACTATTACAAGTGAAGCGACACGCAATAAAACGGGTCTTATGCCATATGTGGCAAGTTAAGACCAAGGTCAGACTTCATATGCGCGCCGTTGATTCAAAGTGTTTTTTTTCAGTTTAAACATATTTTATTCAGAGTTGATGGCACATCAATAAATATAACAACATACAAAATACTAGGATTGAAACGAAAGCAAATTGCTTATGAAGTTCCTCTCCTCATACATACAATTAAATGTATCTGATAACGGCACAAGGTTGTAAATATGTTAACACATTCATGTGACATATCTACCAATATATGCTTATTTTAACATCAGGGCCCAGTTGTTCAAAGCTACTGATGTCGTTAGTTAACGATTCGTTAAAATTTTAATCGAGTGATACGCAAATATGCTGAAATTTTTTGCTGAAAAAATGCGAGTAGCTTTTGCAATGCAAAAGCTACTCACATTTTTTCAGCAAAAAATTTCAGAATATTGTATATTGAATCCGCTAAAACAGTTAACGAAATGACCCTTAACGAGCTCGTTAAGCTAACGACGCTTTGAACAACTGGGCCCAGATTACTATATAGCGAAAGTAGAACCTTATATGTTCAAACATAACAAACATGAAGGAGAACAGGAAAAAGAAAAGAAAAAAAAAAAAAAAAAAAAAAAAAGAAATGAGCAGACATAATAATTATCTACTTTATCAATGACAAGAAGGAAGAAAAAAAAATGAAAGAAGTGTCATGAGGTGGAGCGAAAGGGCAGATAAAAAGAGAAAAGAAAACAACCCAGTACGAAAACATGCCTATTCAAAAATACTGCAAATTTTATCACCAAAAAATGAAAATTTTCAGATAAAAAATTCTGATAATTGACGAGGCGGTTCTAACGAGTACCCACAATCTATGTTTTGATCAGAAATAAGAAAAAATAAATGTACTGTATAAAAGTGGGGTTTAAGGGGGTCAAAATTATATAGGCATGTTTTCATGATGAAATGTGTTAAAAGAGTAGGGACCGCTATCTGTATTGCGAGAACCAAAAATAGCCAAATACACTATCCTGTTGTCCTACTGGATATTAAATATATTTGTGATTCCTTTGACCTATCTCACCGGTATCATAATACAAGTATTCACATCACTCAACAATGAGGAAAACTATGCCATGATAAGGTTAGATTAAAAACGCTTTCTTTGTGTAATGTAATTATGAACTGCCTCGAAAATTTTACGTTATTTTCATAACTTTCAGTGCTGTTGCCAAACAAGAGAACATTAACAGAAATCGGGCAGATAAGTGAAACTATCCGCAAAAGTTCTTGCCTTTGCCCATGGTAAAGGGGACATGCTAACAGAAAATGATCAATGATGTTTTGTTTTTTTCTGTCGGTCGATGCAATTTATTCTGTAAGCGCATAATGAATGCCCTGATCAGACTGGGCGAATGCACAGTCTTATTTTGGCATTCTTTACCCGCATATGCGGTAAGGGACATTTCCCATATTCCAAGTTATTCATAATTATTGTTTATTTCAAATTTATTCCTAGTCCTGCCGAACCCAGATATACCCTGCCTTTTCAAACAGTGTAGATCCAGATCAGTTGGCTTCTGAAGAAGCCAACTGATCAAGATTTGCATTGTTTGCCATTAAGTATGTGATTTTATAGCAACAATCCGGATCAAGTAATCTGATTGGCTGAACATTAGAAGTGGGAGTGGCTTCTTAATTTATTCAGCAGGACCAGGGTTAAATTATAGTTTAATCCACTGTTTTAGTGGACATGCATTTCAGTTGCTTGTGGTTTGCAGTTTCTTATTTACCATTTACATGCAAAAAAAGAAAAAAAGAAAAAGAATGAATTTAACTCTGTTTCTTCAAATTTTCCTGGCGGCAGTCAGAAAACCGCCAACTTATTTTTGAATGACATTATTTAAATGACGTCAAGATAGCCTAAATCTGGTGGCATATGTCGGTGAACACTGACGTTTATTATATTCAATTACTTTCAAAATAGTTGATTATTATAATAATACAGAAACAAATACAGGAAACAATTATTTTTAAACACAGCTACAGCACCTATAGTTTGTGTAAATAACGGATCTGAATTAGATTACAGTATTAATTGGAACCCAGCAGGCACATAACGTTGAAACAACGTCTTGACGTTGAATCAACGTTGAATCGAAGTTGTTTCGACGTTGTGTGCTTACTGGGAAGTTTCGCGGTGTAAGAAGCACTTGGACAGGTAGAATCCAGAAAATCGGAATAAATCAGCTATTATTCAAGGTCGATACATCTTCTACTTGTATATGCAGATGAAAAAATGAAACTGAAACTTTTTCGGGTGGTGGTCGTGGTGGGGGTAGGGGTGGTGGAGGGGGAGGGGGAGGGGGGAGTGAAGGAACAGTTGTTAGATTTTCTGCCATCTTTTAACAAGTGAGACACATTTTGTGGCTTCCGGTTTGCTTTCCTGTACACCAACCCCTTTCTAAAAGGGGTCTACTCTAAAAGGAAAGAATTGGTTCCTACGGGGAACCAATCATTTCCTTTCAAGGCAGACCCTTTTCCGGAAGGAACTTGATTAACCGGAACTCAAACAGGAAGTCACAACATTCGTTTCGCTGTTACAAATGGCGGAACATCTACTAGGTGTAGGGCACACGGAACCAGTTGTGTCAAGGCTGCGTTTAAAAAAACGGGACCGGGATAGTTATTTTATATACGGTAGTCTGTGATTGGTTAATAATAAATATTAATTGAAACGTATTAAGCTAATTTGAAGAAAACAAAAACCTTTTCATGTGTAATTTAATAATTGATTCAAAGAGATAAATGTTTCAATTTGTGTTTGCTGGGGCCAGAACAAGAAGTGGTGAAACATTTCAATTTTTGATACCTGCCAATTGAGAGGTTGCCGCATTCAGCCTCCAAAAATCTCAGAAAGAGCTGGTCATCACGAAAACATACCTATATAATTTTGACCCCCTTAAACCCCACTTTTATACAGTAAAAAAATTGGGGTTTACAGGAGTATAAATATTTTTTCTTATTTCTGCTCAAATAGATTGTGGGTACTCGTTAGAAATGCTTCGCCGGGGCGGTTCTAACGAGTACCCACAATCTATGTTGAGGGCAGAAATATAAAAATATCAGAGTTTTTTATCTGAAAATTTTCAGTTTTTGAAGGTGAAATTTTCTATATATTTGTATAGTCGTGTTTTCGTAATGTGTTGCTGTATTTTTTCTTATTTATTTTGCTGTGCTAAACGGGGTCTTTGAATTTAAAAAAAAAAAGTTTGTAAACCCAGCCACACCCTGAAAGAAATTCTTAACCACAAAATTGAGGGAAATTAGCATGTAGTTCTATGGGAAAATAATTAGTTCCCTGCGCCCTGTATTAATTTTCCTAACACCGCATTGTTAATGGACTCATTTAATATTTAGCACGCTAGTTTTATAGTTCTATCTAAATAACTTGGCAATAAAACTTCAAGTTGTGTTTTGTTTACTGACTATTTGCATTTATACCGAATGCCATTTAATGTTTAAAAACAGACGAAGCTTCCAATCAGCAAGTTTACAACAGCTTGATGTTTCGTTGATTGCTTCTGAGAGAATAAAAACTTAGTCATTTGGACGTAAATTGCAATAATCAGTCAACGGCTTAGAAAACAATCAGCAGAATCTGAATCTTAAAAGTACTAACGACCTTTTAATGTCCTTAAAATGCAAATATTTGTCTTTGAAATAATGGTTGCACGGCGGTTCCGCTGTCGCAGCTCTTTCCCAGCGGGCACGTATCGTTGAAACAACGTCGCATCAACGTCGACATTGATGCGACGTTGAATAAACATGAGCCCGCCCCCAGCAAACACATAACGTCGCAACAGCGACGTTGTAACGATGTTGTAATCACGTAGTGTGTTTGCAGGGTCGGCTTTTATTTGTATATTGGTTATTGCAACTGTGCTGTTATGTTTTTTTGTCATAGTTTGTTCACCATATCGCTTTGTTTCAGAGCACTGGGAAGGCTGCGCTTCGTAATTGTGGCCTTTTCTTGGTAATTGCATTTGTATTTTTTAAAAAAAATCTGTTTGTCCGTCGTTCAAAGCCAGGGGTACAGTAGCGATTACGTTTTTCTTGTCCGTTTATGCGTTTGGGGTGCGTTTTAAAATCGTGGCATAACGTTTGCGTTTCGACAACGTTTCTAGCGTTTCATATCGTTTCGGCCAATCAAATTACAGAGCAAAGCGTTTCACTCAAACGCTTAATTTGCATATGCGCACTGAGGAGATACAAACGTTTTCTCGAAACGCTTTTCACCGTTTCGGCCAATCAGCTTGCCTTATCGAAACGCTTTTTCCGTTTCGGCCAATCATTTGACCGTTTCGCACCGTTTGTATGTTAGACCAATCGAATCATAAATACCTGTTGGACCGTATTAAACCGTGTTTATTACAACTAAAGTACTCTGTATCTACGTATTAAAATTATATTTATTTTATTTTATTTTATTTATTTATATTTTCTTTATAAAATATATTTTGGTATTTTCGAAAGAATTAACATGATTAATTATTATACTTTGTGAAGCCTATTATTTTTACACTGCAATCATGACAATCAACGTCTTTTGACAATTAAATGTTTTAGCACATAGTACTCGGTATAAAATATTTAGCAGATGACATTTTGAAGTTTATATATATTTCCTGAAAACAGATTTTGGCATTTCATACAAATTGCCTGCAAATGATTTGACAATATCCGAATGCCTTAACCAAGAAAATATTTATTTATTTTATCTATCTTACTTTCATATTTTATTTTATTTTTATTTTATTTTTATTTATTAATATTATTATTATTTATTATTATTATTGCATAATTTTAGATGTATGTAAATGGCTACGATTTGTCATTTAAATCGGCAGACTTTTCTCACTTATTTTGTTTTTAAGGTGTGCGGTAAAAATGCCAGAGCTGAAAATGCCATATGCAAAAATGTTAGAGGAAAAATGCAACAAGTAAAAATGCCAGAGGCTACCTGGTAAAATGTCATAGGAAATAATCCCATAAGTAAAAATGCCAGAGATAAAACTTATACAAGTTTAGTTCTTTATTTGTCTTCCATGTAGCACAATTTGACAGCATCATGGGAAAAGGTGAAAAGATGCAACAAGAGTATATATGTCCAAATAGACTCCCCCACACTCTATATTGGAAGAGTCTAATTCAATGTTAGGCATGTCAGGTTATGTGATTTAGATAATCCTAGCGAAAAATGACTGAACTGTGCAAACAATGGCTACCCTGATCAAATGCCGCATTATGCAGTGTCTGATCTGGATCTGCACTGTTTTCCAATAGCCTGTTTTGGGTCTCCAAATTAAAGTGAGTTAAACTCTTTTCACATAAAAAAAATATATATAATAATAATAATAATATCATCTGCTTATATCTAAACAAAGCAGGTTAAATGTTAACCTTTACCACTCTGTTTATTCAGCAGACAACAAAGTGATGACATTTTCTTCGTTTTTCCAGAAAACAGGATTTGACATTTCATGCCAGTTGTCTCTATTCAAGACAATTTGCATGAAATGTACAGAATGTTCAGTTGATGACATTTTGAAGTATTTTTCTTATGTTATCCTGAAAACAGGTGTCGGCTTTTCATACATATTATCTCCACAGGACTTCACTTTCCCTGCAAATTGTCTTCAGTGGAGATTTGCGTGAAATGTCAAACCTGTTTTACGGGAGAAAAAAAGAAAAGAGGTAATGAATTTGCCATCTGCTGAGTTAGCCCAGAGAGTGATAAAGGTTCAAC
This sequence comes from Anodontia alba, assembly GCA_964016985.1. Classification (NCBI taxonomy): domain Eukaryota; kingdom Metazoa; phylum Mollusca; class Bivalvia; order Lucinida; family Lucinidae; genus Anodontia; species Anodontia alba. Next base: position 57,502,471 of record OZ024831.1, read on the forward strand.
TGGACAATGAATCATTGACATAATCCATTCTGTTGGTGATTTGTGTAGACCACGATCAGACTGCGCGGAAATGCCGGTTCACCTTGGTCTAAGCTGTTCTCAAATACCAAAAGGTCGTTTCTTATTCCTATTCAAAGGGGCTAATATATATTCAACCAGTGCCGACCAAACCAGATCAGCTTGCGCAGCAGGATCAAGATCAAAGATTTTCAACACCAGTCTGAACTACGTCGAACCTGTGAATTGCCATTATTGTTTTGAGTAATATTTCTCCCCCCCCCCCTCCCCCTCACGTCCCTCCCCTCACGCCCCCACCTTTTTTTTAAAATGAAATGTACACTGTCGTTTAGACAAATTGTGCTGGAACAGATGATCTGCTTTACTGAAATTTATTGTTAGAATTATGTGTCACCAATACTAATCCTTTCATTAGATCCCTATCCAGTGAAAACGTCCCTCTGAGCATAGGTGTTACTCAGATTAAAGTGAGTGGATCAGTCTAGTGCATAATGGTGTCCACTCAGTTCACTGATCAGGTCATTAGTATAAAATACTGTAATACATGAATCGCTCAGTATCCATCTAATACACAGACTGATCAGATTTGTAAAATATAAATAGGTCCATTTTTACTTGCTTGGGCCATTATTTTTCGAATACGATGCACTGTGCACATCATGGCAATTATGTGGACAGTCGGCAAATATCTTGCTGGAGGGCTTTCATGAAAGTATATTCTCACTATGAAAACATTTTTGGCATGTATATGCAAAGCTGTTAACCTTAAGAACGCTATATTTTAATATTAGAAGACGAAGATCAAATGTATGGACGAGCAGCAATGACCCAGAGCAGAGTGCGCGGATGCACATTCTAATCTAGTATTTTGCATATTGCAACCTATACTTAAATATAAGAAGACGATGCACTGGAGAAACAGCAGATCCTTTCGAATAATAATGATAATAAAAATGTACAGACGAACTGCAACGAACCAGATCAAAATGCACGGATGAACATACTAATCAATGTTGCATTTATAGCACATTGTAGTCTGGATACTCCTAAAAGGGTAATTGGCAAACAGTGGAGACCCAGATCAGATGCCGCAGAACGTGACGTCTGATCAGGGTATCCACTATTTGCAAATAGTTCAACCATTTGTTTCTCTACATAACATAGTCTGGCATACCTAAAATCGAAATTAGAATCTTCCAGTATGTAGGGTGGGTGAGTTCATTCAGTAACAATAGGTTAATTATTAGAAGATAATGTGCAAGACTATTGGCAAATCGTATCGAATAAGACAATGTACAGATGAGCAACTACGAAGCAAATCAGAGTGCGCGGATGCCCTATATTTATCACATATTTTCATGTATTCCTCTTTTTTAATATTGGTAAAATTACTTTGCATCTACATGTATTCGGTAGTTTAAAATGAAAATGACTTTATATCAAAGATGAATGGATGAAATTGAAATGTTGTTGTTTTTTTTTTATTTGTTCAAAACTGACTTAGCAGTTTTTAAGTAAGTCTTCTTCGATATATATTTTTTTACATTACGTCTGGTGTGTCTTAATTTCAAATATACGAGCAATATATCCTTTTAAGGCATTATCTATTTATGCATGATGTTTCTTTTTTTTCTCATCCAAACAGATTTGGAAGTGCACCTGCATATCATAAAACTTCCAATAAACAATACATGGAATGAGTATTTCCTATACCTCACCCTCCTTAAGAAATACACAGGCTAATATTATGTAACATTTGAAAGAACAAAAAGGAGATAGTATAAATAAAAAATATGTAAATAAATAAAAATTGGAAAATATCATGATATTATACGCATTAATTGCACAGTACTCCAGATTCATGTAGCATAGAGTATTTGATAATAATTGATGTGTGTCTTCATTTTTCCACTAAAATAATTTTGTTGTGTATATTTATTAGAATCACCTCACAGAGGTAATTTTAATGAGTACCAACCATATATTTTCTGGAGGAGAAACATAAAAATACAAGATATGATCATAATCATAAATCGATCATAAAGTTTCTCAAATGAACCTCATTTATTTTATTTATTTATTTACTTATTTTTAAAGTAAATAAGAACACTTCAAAAACTGGATCCTAATTCTACTGATAGAGAACTGTATAATAAGTCTGATAGAAAATTAAAAAAAAAATAAAAAAAAAAATGATTGTATCCTAAAATGTGAATATTTACTTTCTGCAATTGCGCAAACTGAATTTTCTGAAACACAGTTATTTCTACAAACTCTGTATGTTAAGTGAATATTCAGATCAGCCTGTACGTCTGCACAGTCTGATCAGTCTTCACCACACGCTCTAGAAGATCTACTGCTTCTTCGTCCAGAAAACACAAACTGATAAGATTGCGGGATGTGCAGACTGATCCACATATTCACTGAAAGTCCATTCTTTTTTGCAGGAATTAAAGTGATTCTGCCAAAAACTGTTAAATTCCTTTTCCGTTGTATATTGCATTTTAAGGCACACCGTGTTTTCCAGTACTTTCAAAAGTCAATAATCAATCATTCTTAACTGGAAGTTGAAAGGCATTCCTATCATTATTCATTGCTGGGAATGAAAGAAAAATAAAGATTTTGTTCTTATATTTCCCGTAAAATGGCATTTGACATTTCAAATCCTATTTTTCAGAAAAAATAAAAACAAAATCTTATTAATTTCTTGTCTGCTGAAACTGCCCCATAGCGTGGTAAATAATTCTTAAATGTCTTTGCGAAAAAAAAAAGTGCTCCAAAATTATGCTTTTCCTGAGCAATGGATTTATTTATTATACCCTTTTTAGTGATTATCTTTTAGTTTGACGAAGCTTTGAAATTGTGCTAATGGAAATTTATGCAGAAGAGGGAATTTGATGATAAACTAGCATATTAAGACATAAGTGTTAATTTATCCATAATTTATCCATAAAATATGTTGTGGGTATTCATTAGAACTGCCTTTGCGAGGCGATTTTATTAAAAACAACCAGCTATATTTTAATGAAAAAAAAGAAAAAAAAATGCACACCAACCTTTCGCCAAATTACCGACCTTATCTGTTTCTATGTTTTAATCATAAACTTTACTAATGTCAATAATTTCCCCTTATTAGGCCCCTACCTATAAGGTTGGCCAAAGTCACCAAGAACTTCTTATTTTTATCTGTTTATGGTCATTAGCGTGTTATGCAATCTAAATTGTGTCTTTAATAGCTAATTGCCACCATCTAACATCCTAAATCATCGCGGAAGGAAAATATAACGAAATACATGTATTTACTCTAGATTTTTTCCAACCGCTACTTAGCCGCAATCTTGGACAGGGAACTCCCCGTATACGCGGATACAGTGAAATGTTAATCTGCAAAACCGTGACTTGAAAATACACATGTATATGTTTAGTAATCGTTATTATTATTATTATTACAAATATTACATTCATTAATGTGAGTCTAATCATTACATACAATATAATCAAGTAGCTTTAATACCACTTGATGTAATTCATAATCGAAATATTTATGTACCCAGTGTTTGTCTCAGGTGAGAAAATAGTGTGCAACAAACAACTATTACCTGACTGCACCGGCAAGCATCGAACCCGCGACTCCTGATCACCAGTCAGAAGCGCATCCGACTGAGCTACAGAGTCCGGCCACTATCACTGTCCGTCAAAACACATTTCCTGTTTATTGCATCAGATACTCGTCTCCATAAAATTATTTGACTATTATTTTTATTAATCTTATAACAATTATAACTAAGTGAAATTGGAAAAAAAAAAAAAAAAAAAGATGTAAAATAAATTGAGTCCGCGGGATTTTGATTGGCTAACTCTGCAAACGCTAAAACGTTTGAAACCAGACATGGTTTCCATGACAGCGTTTTCCGAACGCTAATGTGATTGGTTAATATTTGAAACGCTTGAAACGTTTCAGAAACGATGATCTGATTGGCTAAAACTGTAAACGATCGTTTAAACGTGGTCGAAACGCTGCGTTTCCAAACCGTTAAAAAGCGTTTTGCATGCGTTTCCGTGGACATGAAAAACGCTGTCACCACTGTAACAACCTACGTCGTCGATATGGTGACATGCACGTACAAATGTAGCTGCGACTGTCATTTGTTCCGATTAATGCCAAAATCATGAAGAGTGCATAATGCAGTGAAAAATTACAAAGTGCACCAAACATGTCCATTCTGGTACTGTCTTTCACCAAAAAATCCAAACTCCATACACATTCTAGCTATTGTACATAGCTCAAATGATCAACATTATTGTATATCAACCTCAATGGTTGAAGAATCTGAATATCCGTATGTTCAGAAGCCCGATTCAGTTTCGAAAGACAGACAGTCCGCCTGCCACTGCATTAAGTGCACTAAGTTAATTTTCTGAATTTCCGAAAACCATAGTTAATTCAACCAAGATTCAGAAAAACATGTTACTGACGAAAATACATGCCTTCATCATCGTAACCTATGTTACAGAAATGTATCCAACCGAAGTCATAAGATATAATGAACCGTATTTCATCACGAAAACATGCCTATATGATATTGATCCCCTTTAACCCCACTTTTATATAGTAAAACTGGGGTTTACGGGGGTATACGTTATTTTTCTTATTTCTGCTCAAAAACATAGATTGTGGTACTCGTTAGAACCGCATCACCGAGGCGGTTCTAACGAGTACCCACAATCTTTGTTTTGAGCAGATTATGAAAAATATCAGAGATTTTTATCTGAAAATTTTCAGTTTTTTGGAAGTGAAATTTTCTATATATTTAAATAGGCATGTTTTCGTAATGTACCCTGAGTACTAGGACGCCTTTACTCCTTACCATAGAATATCGATAAACTGATGTTTAAGTGGCAAATAGGGCGCAAGGATAGCTCAGTCGGAAGCGAGGTTTGTCTCACGATTAGCAACACACCTCTGTGTCCAGCTGAGTCCAGCAGAGGACATAAGAACGCGGTTATGTGTGAATGGTTGGCAGTTCCCTTTCGATTGCGGTGGTTCCGCAGGTATTTCCCAGTCCCTATGCAACTGGAATTTTAATTGCGTTGAGGTTTAGTCAACCAGCCAACCCATTAGGGTCATGTCGAGCCGGTCAGTTTACCTAACCGCACTTTTCCTGGTCCTCTAAGCGGTTATCAGTACTTGTACACATTCTTTTGCCAAAAACTGACAACTGACCTTCTTGAATCAGTGGAAGGGAGAGAATAACAGTAGAAAATACTTCATGATCAATCTCTACGAAAGCATCTTGCCGGACCCAGCGGGCATCGAACCCGCGACCTCCAGATTACAAGTCGGATGCGCGTCCGACTGGGTGACCGAGGCCTGCATATGAAAGTGAAAACTACCCGGCCTTTCCTCCACCACCGAAATGTCCGCTTAGGTTATAGTGAGATCAGAGTATATGTAGGAAACAAAAAGATCCGCTTCAGCGCCGAATGTTCTAGGTCTACACTGTTTGCTAGTAATATATTTCCTGAAGTAACGTTTGTTACCCTGCTCTTTTAGGTCTATACAGTTGAGTCTCATTACCTCAAACACTGATAACTTAAACTACTATTTAAGTCAAAATAAATAAACAGTATTATTGGTTTAGTTTTCTCACATATAAATTTTTTTCATCTCAAGCTACTGTTACTTCAAACCAGTAATTATGGCACCGCAAACTCTCTCTCGTTTTCCTCTCTCTCTCTCTCTCTCTCTCTCTCTCTCTCTCTCTCTCTCTCTCTCTCTCTCTGTGTAGGTATAAGGTTTTCCGCCCGTCCGTCGTCTGCTCGATACGTGTTGGTCCTTGCGGGGATATCTGATAAGCACTGCTTATTGACACCTCTTGTTCTGTTTTCTTGGAGTTTGAGATAACGCGAATCGACTGGATGTTGACTGCATGAAAAACTTGTCTTAAAGTAGGTTTTCTCTTGAGAAGATTCATAAGTTATTAGGTGTTATGGTGAAAGAGATTATTTAATTAGCGCTGACATGTTTAATTGACAACTACAAGAACATAACTTTCCAGATATCCTCAGAGACTAACCAGATCTGTTAGTACTGGCACCACAAGGTTGTTTATGAATATGTTATATGGGGCGCGTCAAGCAAGAAAATGCCTTCGATCACGCGCAAAATGCGCAAATTCGGATGATCCTGCACATGCGCAAAATCTCATCCTGGCCTTTTGCTCTCCATTCATACATTCTGTAGTACACAATGACTCTGTAAGCGGACGGCGAAGGCCCTGATCAGACTGCTCGGATGCGCAGGCTGATCTGGGCCTTCGCTGTCCGCATATGCCCGAAGATATATATATATATAATTTCAATGGCTCAACCATCTTTCGGGACCACGGAAATTTGTACTAGACATAGGTAGTTCGAGTGACTGTGTTACCATAGCGCCAGGTCAGGAGGCAAAAAGGGATAACTCAGGGATGTCTTTTTGATTTATTATAAAACAATGAATGGTATAAAGAATGTATTCATTAGAATCCGGGTATATTGGATGTACTCATTAGAATGATATGTTGAGCGTACTCAGTAACAGTCGCTTTCTCTAACGAATACACTCAATATACTCTTATGAATACACATAATACCACTTTCATGAAAAAATAAAAACATTTCCATAAAATATCCCTAAATATTCGTTTTCTTGAGCTATCGGAAGGATTTCATAAGGACTAAAAATGAGTTCGAATCAGCCATGGTAAACGAGCAATCGGTGTTCAAGTCATTGAAATTTGACTGTCACTCCATGTTGCAACACTTATCGCATTTATCACTAATGTCCTATAAAATGATTTTTTTTACTAACAGTGTAGACCCTGGCTAGAGGCTATGAAAGTCGTGCAAAAAGTTATGTCACTAATAGGCTACCTTAGTTTTATCCCTGGTATGTTTTAAAATGCGTAACTGCACTTGAATGGTGTGTTGAATAGCTAACGATACCCGTTTATTTCGTGCAAACTGCTTTCCAACTGACCGAGTCATTTCAACTTGAAATAGATGCAGTCATATAAACTGACCAATTAACTTGTTACATAAGAACATGGACCAGAAGACTGAAATTCGTAGCTATATTAAACGCCGCATTAGGTTTAATATAGATTCAAAGCAGATATTTAATGAATTGTGTGGTATATATGGATCTCAGACCATTTCAATGCACACAGTTTTTAGGTGGGTTAAAGCTTTTAAAACTGGGAAATTTTCTGTTGAAGATGATACCCGTCCTGGAAGGCCTAAAACCTCTGTTACCAAGGCGAACATCGCTGCTGCAAAGATTGTGGCCGAAGATTATGCGCAATTGTTTGTCAAAAGATATAGCTAGTTGTACTGGAATATCAGAAGGTAGTGTGCAAACAATTCTGAAAAAGCGTTTGGACCTGAGAAAGGTTTGCGCTAGGTGGGTACCTCATTTGCTCACTGAGGAGCAAAAGACACAACGCCTTAAATGTGCCCGGGAACTTTTGAAAACATACAAAGGCTGTAATAGTCGGGTTATTTCTAATTTGCTAACAGGTGATGAAACCTGGGTGCACATGTTTGGGCCATAAAGAAGGGCTGATAATAAGCAATGGAAGAAAAAAGATAAAAAAACGCCCATGTATTGCCAAGAGAACCTATAAGTTCAAAAAAGATGTTGTACGCAATTTTCTTTAATTCAAGTGGGCCAGTCGTTCAAGTGCCTTGTCCATCTGGTCATACAATCGCTGGCCGATTCTACAAAAATCCTGTACCGAAGAAAGTGAAAGAGTTTTACAATAAGAAACGACCAAGCAAAGGATGGTCAGGAGTCCATCTTTTACATGACAACGCCTCCTCTCATAAGTGTGAGGTTGTTTAGTCTTTTTTGGCTTCTGAAAAGGTGAAAGTTTCTGACCATCCACCTTATTCACCTGACCTCAGTCCCTTTGACTTTTTTTCATTTCCAAGGCTTAAGAAAATGCTTTCTGGAAATAAGTATACGTCAAGAAGTTCTCTTGGCAGCGCTATTTAACAGTGTCTCCAACAGATACCAAAAGAAGACTATTTATCTACTTTTCGCGACTGGGTAAAAAGGTTACAAAAATGTGTATCAGTAAAGGGGGAATACTTTGAAGGTTTGTAATAAAAATATGTTTGATAAAACGTAGCACTGAAGTAATCCGAACCCAGTGACAAAAAGGGACTCAAAAATGAGTTCGAATTAGCCATGGTAAACGAGCCATCTGTGTTCGAGCTATAGAGGTTCGACTGTACATTTTTGTCACTCAAATTGTCTACTTTGGAGATATAATTTGAAGCGTTCCACTTCGCAACCTCTGTAATTTGCTTGCGCAAAATTTGGCTCCATCAGTTTAATACACAATCACAATGAGGTTTGATAAAAGTATTTCTGAAGTTTTAAATCCGACCACAAAATGAAATGTACTATTTTTTTTCAGAATTCCCCTAAACCCACCTCTTCACCACGTTATAATAAAAGCGAGGGAATCGTGGGTGGGAGTAGGGGTGAGGTCAGGAAAGTCTGCGTGATGGTCATGCGAAAAAAAATCGGGAAAATACGTTTTCTTAAAACTGAGCTATCTCTCTCTCTCTCTCTCTCTCTCTCTCTCTCTCTCTCTCTCTCTCTCTCTCTGTGTTATTACACTATCTATAGTTAGATAAATGGATTATTGGAAAATCCATATTTCATGAAAGACATCTAATATTGCACATCTTGTATCTTTGGTTGGTTATCATTAAACCAATATGAAAAAGCTTATTGCGCTCCACAGACCCTGTGAAAATACGCCGCGTAATTCAATAATCTGGAAGCGCATCTGAGGTGCTCGAGGGTGAAAATGAGAGAATGGCACATACCTTATCTAACATGCGAACAGCGGGCTACCCCACACTCTACTTGGTTCTTTGCATTAAACATATTGTCCCTTTATTCTACAAGCCATTGTATAAACGAATAGCACAGACACAGTCCAGCCAGCGCATCTCCGCAGGCTGGCCTGGTCCTTAGCTGTCCGCATGTACCATATGGCATCTTTTCTCACAGCGCGTCCCAGTTTTGCACTTTCTTTCATACTTTCCCACGAAGACGTGTGACTATAGAGACTCATTATGGATCGAATGCGTTATCAACAACGAAAGAATCTATAAAGAACACCTGCTCAAATTCAACTATGGTATTATTCATTACAATGCGACCTGTTAGCATTCGTTGTAATCGAACTGAAAACGATGCAACACAGCGTTTGGTTCGAACGACACGCGACCGCAAGGGGTTATCTCAACCGGAAAGATCACGAGAAAAATATTAACTTGAAATTACGGAATATAACTCATACGGAAGTTCATAAAAAAGATTAAAACACATTCGATGTCAGAAGACATTTTTTAAAACGTCTCAAACTTAAAAGAGCATTAATTTTACGCAATGGCAACATACAGTCAACTGTAAATAGCCAAATAACGTTAAATTGGCTATTTACAATCAACTGTCAATAGCCAAAAAACGTTAAATGGGGCTATTTACAGTCAACTGTCGATAGCCGAAAACTGTTAAAATGGTTATTTACTAATTTGTTCTCAGTCGAAAAAAGGGGCACTAGAAATAATATAATATAAGTTTGCATCAAAATGATGCGTTATTGTATCATAGGGTTATTGCATTGATATCGATGGTATTGATGAATAATCATAAAATAGATAAAAACGCATTCGATGTTGGGAGGCATTTGTTAAAACGTCTCTAACCTAAAAGTGCATTAATTTTCTCAGCAAATAATGGATATGTTATAACATCAACCGCATCGACTCTAAGTATCCGGGCAGACAGACCTGCGCAAAAAGTGTAGCTCCAGATCAGACGCCGCAGAACGCGGCGTCTGATCAGGATCTACACTGTTTGCTACTCATCTAACAGTTTTTATACAGCTCAATATGTAGTTAAGGATATTTGATCAAAATCAAAGACAAGTACGATATTATATTTGGCATATTCATTATGAGCGACCAAAATGCCATCGCGTATGGCCTTGGAAGAATGTTTGTCTTGAATGAAGTTTTATTCTGTTCTGTGCTGGTGAGTTAGAGTGTCAGCATATTTACGGTTAATACAGTATTGTAGAAGCTATAAATAGAACAACCCCGGTTATAACAGAGCCGAAAGCACTCAAACGAGTAAAGCAGGACCTTTTCTAGCATATTGTTTTTTTTTTTCAAACGAATTGAATGTATTTTAAGAACTATTAAATATTCACAGCGAATTTTCTCTGACTTATATAGAATCATTTGCCTTACTGTGACAGTCTCGTCCTCTCGTTGAGAAGACTTCATCAGACTGTGACCTTGACCTTGATGGCGTCATCGTCTTTGTCCACTGCCGGACTGGTTTTTAGCATCGAGCAATGGCCTGTAGATGGGGCTGGTCTGATAGGCCCCTCTGGTCCCTGTTCATCATCAGGGTGTTCCCTTTTATCTGGAGAGCCTCCTTGATTTGTCTCTCTGTCAATCACTTTTATCCCCTCCTAGCAAATAAATGGTTCAGACGGGCTATATGGTCCGTCACTGCGCTTTTATTCGATACACTTTCAGACTGTTTCCGTCCCGCTCGTCTGAATACTTCTTGGTAGTCTTTTTTATGTTCGGCAATTCGTGTGCGACGCTTTCTGCCTGTTTCTCCAACGTATACCATGTCACAGTTTTTGCATGAGGTCTTGGGATCAAAAACAGCCACACACATTTTCACTTTCCACTTTGTCCTTCGGGTGCACTAGTGACTTCCTGAGGGTGTTGTAATGTCTCATCGATACCGAAACATTGTTTTTACTGAGAACACGCACCGCGTAAGGTAATACGACCATACCCTTTGACCTGGTCTCTTCTTCCTGCCTTTCTCTTTCTTTTTCTTTGGGTCATCCTTCTTGTTGATCACTACTTTTTGAACTGCCCATTCTGGGTACCCACAAGTTTGGGAGGCTTTAATTTTGTGTTCGATTTCCTTTTCCTAACCCTTTTCTTCTGTGACGACTGCAAAAATCCGTCTACCAAAGTCCAGACTACACTAAGTTTAGGAGATGGATGGTGAGACGAAAACTGCAAATCTTGATCTGTGTGCGTTTTCTTGCGGTACACGAGTTATTTTACAGAATCGTCTTTTTTTCTAACAATAAGTGTGTGCAGAAAAGGTATCTGTTCATCTTTTTCTTCATTTTTTGTACTTGATGCTACCACTGGCGTCTTTCGTGTTCATGTGTACCGTGAGTTTATCTACGTACTCTTTTTTAATCATGAAATATTTTCTACGGTCATTCTCTCCCTTCCGCTGATTCCAGAACTGGAGACAATTTGCATTAAATGACAAACCTGCTTTCTGGGAAAAATAAGAAAAATGTTTCAATATGTCGTCTGCTGATTTTTATTTTACCTAGAGTGCTAAGTGTTAAGCTAGCAAAGTCTCTATTTCCATTGCCTGTCGTATAGTTTCATAAGGTATTCACACAGGAGATATGGACGTTTTCCCACGTACGTCAAACTGTCAGTTTTTGGCTAAAAAGTGTGCACAATACTAGTTAACCGAGGACTAAGCCTGCCAAGTAAAGGTGTGGATAGGTAAACTGACCGCGCTCGACATGACCCCATTGGACTGACTAAGCCGTAAAACCTCAACACAAACGTACCCCTCTTTCACAATCTCCAGGATGTCATCTACATATCTCTTTAACAGTCTAGGAACACACGAGATCGGAGCCGATGCTACAACATGTATGGCTTTCTGTTCTAACCATTCCATGAAAAAGGTGAGTACTCGTCTTTGTTTATCATAGTGATTAATTTGATTTTTATGTTTTCACTTTCATGCATTGACTGAGTTGGGAGCCTTTAAGCGAACCAAATTTTTATGTATTTCTGTATTAAAAGTAGCATCGGGACCCAGGATGAAGTTTGCAGGCTGTAAAAGTGCTTTAACCTTTCTCCCCCCCCACCCCCGGTAGTTTATTCTACTGGTCATTCTATTTGCGCTTGTTTGGTTTTGTTTGTTTCCTCTTGATGTCTGGGAAGGGCTACGGTTTGTGATTGTGGCACTCCCTGGACTTTTCTCTTACCCTTTTTTATTCTGCTGACGATTCTAAGGCGGTTGTCCCGATGTTAGTCTTACTCTTTGTTGCTTTGTGGTTTATTCTACGAGGCGATTTGTTTTTAGTCTTGCCTTGTGTTATTTTGTTCGTGTGGTTTTCAGTCTTTTTAGCATTGCGATTACCTCACTTTGGGAAGAGAGAGCTAATCATGGTGCTTTTCGTGCGTTTGTTCGATTTGCGCTTGTTTGGTTTTGTCTGTTTCCTCTTTCTCTTGGTGTCTTGGAAGGGTTGCGGCTTGTGATTGTGGCACTCTCTGGACTTTCTCTTACTTTTTGTTTGCTACAGTCGTTGAAACAGCAGATCCCCTGGCTGTTCCGAACTTCTGTTGGAAAATCTGGCCTCGTAAAGAGAAATAGGTGGTGGTCAAAATGAATTTGAATAATGTCATTCACCTCAAAAACTGGTTCATTTCCCCAAAGACTCATCTTGTTCTAACCTCCTCTGTATTTGTCGATAGGCGTGTAAGTGAACAGGGAGACCACCATGTGAATTAATCATCTCTTCCTCTTGGATCATAACCGTCGCCATACAAGCACTGAAATCCTTCGAATTTTTACATGAAGTTCTGCTGTTCCCACTAAAGTACCTAAAATATCTGCTCCTGCTCGCGATATGCTATATCCAACTGGCCCGGGGCCTATCAGCTCAGCCCTATCTACAGGTCATTGTTCGCTGCTGGAAACCAATTTTGCCTTGGTTGTCACAACGTTTTTCTTGGTTTTTAATTTATTGTTGTTTTTTTTTTCAGTTGAATATGTACGCCTTGGAAACTATTACATAACTAATTGCCATTAAATTTAATTTTAATAATGTACTAAATAACTGGGCCCAGTTGTTCAAAGCTAACGATGTCGTTAGTTAACGATTCGTTAAAATTTAAATCGAGTGGTACACAAATATGCTGAAATTTTTTGCTGAAAAAATGTGAGTAGCTTTTGCAGTGCAAAAGCTACTCACATTTTTTCAGCAAAAAATATCAGAATATTGTATATTGAATCTGCTAAAACAGATAACGAAATGACCCTTAACGAGCTCGTTAAGCTAACGACGCTTTGAACAACCGGGCCCTGGAAAGAAGTTAGTGGCATTCTGTGCCTTTAGACACATTGGTGTGTTTAGACACGCCATCATTCGAGCATTTCATGTTACCTCATCTAAGTCAGACGGAAACGCTCCAATTTAAGGCACAGATGTGTCCAGGAAAAATACTATCGTAATATAATACATTATACGCTTGGCTAACAATGTGTGCTGAGCGTAGATCAAGCTTTTGTGAAAGCTTCTACTTGGTTGTAATAACGTTGAGCAGTCCATAGAGAATAGCATTCGACCAGTCAATGACCTTCCATAAAGTACTTCCGGAGAAATGGCAAACATTAAGGTTGTCATCGCCCATGCAAAGACGATGACCAATCAGCATCACGAAAACATGCCCATATAATTTTGACCTACTTAAATAAACCCCACTTTTATAGATAAAAACCGGGGTTTACAGGGGTATACATTATTTTCCTTATTTCTGCTCAAAAACATAGATTGTGGGTACTCGTTAGAACCGCCTCGGCGAGGCAGTTCTAACGGGTACCACAATCTATTTTTTGAGCAGAAATATGAAAATATCAGATTTTTTTTCTGAAAATTTTCATTTTTTGGTGGTAAAATTTTCAGTATATTTGAATAGGCGTATTTTCATAATATTGTTATTGATATTCGGGCAGTTCAGTAGTTTCTGTTTCGAAAAGTTTATTTAGAGTAAGGGTGTAATTTGAATGTACCAATTTCTCAGTGTGCGTGTGATATTCAGTCTCCGATAGCATCTGATAGCATTTCAAAGTTCAAATAAAATAAAAGAAGAAGAAAGCCATTAAAATAACATTGTAAAAGGCAATTTCATGAATAATGAAATCCTTAAAATGGATACAAATTATTACTAATCCGCACTGCAATGGATTTGTAATTTCATTATTCCATAAATCACATTATAAGGATGCATTTTCATTTCTGACCTAGAAAAGTTGTTGAATTTAACACTTAACGCACTCTGGGAAAATTCAGCGGATGACAAATTGCTGATAATTTTCTTATTTTCCCAAGAAAATAGGATTTTATGTTTCATGCAAATTGTCTCCTAAAGAGACAATTGTATGAAATGCAAAAATCCTGTTTCTTTGGAAAAAGAAGAAAAGTATTTCAAAATTCCATCTATTGAAAGTTTTGCCCAGCACTCTGAGTGTTAAATTTAAAAAAGAAACAACAACAAAAAACACTGCATGGCAATAATATTATATTATATTGCTGATAAAATTGATACTTCCCATAGCCCTATATTCCATGTGCAAACCGTTTTACCATTTATCCCTTAATTTCAGAAGTAGACTCTGAGGCAACAATAAAAATGGTAAAACAACAAACAAAACAAACAAACAAACAAGAACAACAAGAACAAACAAACAAACAAACAAACAACAACAAAAACAGACAAAAATACAGCAAAATTACGAATAGTATAAGTCCTAATGAGGTATCAGAAGAATCCTTTGGATTAATTATTTGGAGTAATGATAATCAGTGAGGTCCTGATGAGGTATCAATTTGTCATTTTGCCCTGGTCATCACTTCTAGATCTACACAGTTCGAAAAGGTATCTGTTTTGGTCTACATGTACCGGGCTGAAATGGTTTGAGTCGAACCACGCAAATGGTATCTTCTGGACAAGTACTAAAAATAAAATCCAGATTGGCTAGCGAAGACAAACAATCTGAGCAGACCATTTTTTCGACATCTGTATAGCGTACGGACTCTAAGACCCTAATAATTCAATTTACAGTAAAACTTCAATTGCTCGAACACGGATGACTCGTTTACCGTAGATAATTCGCACTTATTTTCCGATAGCTCAAGAAAACAAATACATAGGGTTATTTTAAGATGTTTTTCCTATTTTATCATGAAAATGTATGTTGTGTGTACTCATTAAAATCGCCTCCTCGAGGCGATTCTAATGAGTAAACTCAACATATCATTATTTGATAATAGATCCAAAATACATCCATATGTTATTCCCATTTGTCTCCTAACCTGGCGCTATGATTAACCCGCAGTGGTTCGAACTACCCGTATCTAGAGCTAATTTTCATGGTAAGCGGAAATGGAAAGACATATCAGTTTGCATGTACGAGTGCGCATTTGCATTAAGTTAACACAGGTATGTAAACCTGGATAGGTTCATCAGGATATAATCACATTAATCCAAACGATTATGTTGATCATATTCAAAAAAACAAACAAAAAAAAACAAAAAAACAAAAACAAAAAAAAAAAAAAAAAAAAAAAGCACTTACAGAGACAGTTTCGACCATCATCAGGCTGTGATCTTGACCTCTTGATGTCACGGGACTCGGACTGCTTACCACTTGACTGGTTATTAATTGTAAACAAAGGCGTGTAGATGTTGCTCAGATTGTTTGTTCCTGGTACATTGTAAGCAATCCAAGTCTTATGATATCACGAGGTCAAGGTCACAGTCTGATGTTTTCCATGAAAATCGAAACAGTCATAGTAAGTGAAAATCTTCTTTGGGTATGATCAAAGTAATTCGTTGGTTTAATATGAGCTGTGGTTACATTGTACACATTAGATGCTCTTCGAAGCTTCTAATGGGTACCCACAACAATTGTTTTTGTTAAGAATTAAGACTTAGTATATTTTCGTGCATGCAGGGACGATCAGCGTGTGTCAATGTACAGGTGGAAGGACTATTCCAAACCACATTCGAAGCCCATATTGATGCTTCAGCACATTTCAGTACTGCTATAAAATATGTGAGGATGCCCAGGAAAAGCCATCCTCTGGAAGCACGACCCTTCCAATATACCAAAGCAAGGAGAGATGACGAACAAATGATGGCAACTCAAACGCCACATATGAAACAAAAGATAAAAAAAAGGAAAAGATAAAAAAGTAAAACAGAAGAACCGCCGTGGAAAAGTGAATAAAACCACACTATAGGGATCTAACATGGTTTTTTATGCATTAACATTCACCAGGTCCCTTGGAAGGTGTCGAAAATCGAGTCCGGAGGCCGAGGTGTTCAACACCTCCCAAGGGACCTGGCGAATGTTAATGCATTGAAAAACCATGTTCGATCGCTATTATTGCATAAAAAACTGATAACATTTGCTACATTTCGATTTATTTCGTGCGCTTTTTTGTTTCGCCTTTTCAACGATGTCTTGCGAACGCAATTTCCACGGACTATGCTCGTTCTAGGGCCGGGCAGTACAAATCTCGTAACGGCAGCAAATCTGTGGCCCCGGTGCGAGCATATTGAAAGTTGTGTAGCCGTGCATTAACAGCGCGTGAATTGCCTTGTTAATACAGGCTTTTCGCCGGTTAATGCACAGCTGTTAATAACGTGCGACACTGCTTTTTATGCAATAATATGATACAAGAAATTCGCCGAATGGCTATATTACGACTGCTGGTGGATATAGGAAGCGGAGCTAAACGCACAGTTTAAACATTGTTCAGCAATGCGTGAAAAAGTCAAGGTCAGTTACGGTGGATGGCAGTGGGCAGGGTGCGTCATGGCGGATGTGTGTATGAGGTTTCATTTGCCTAGAAACTTTTGTGTTTGAAAAACTGAGCTAAAGCAGTCGTGACAATAACGGTCTCCATGCGCAAGTGCATTGCGTAGTCTCGAGTATCAATAGGCGTTGGCTTTTTAAATCCTAAAATGCTCGCACAATGTCTTGGCAACTGTGCACTTTTGCAGTCTCTACCGTGGAATCCCAGTTCGCATATGTCTTAACAAAGAGCTAAACTGACTTATAGCAGACGACATTCTAGTATTGCTTGTATTTTTCAGAGAAAATAAGACTTAACATTTCATTTGAACTTTCTCGGAAAAATTAAAAAAAAAAAAAAAAAAAAAAAAAAAAAAAACTACTTCAACGTGTCGTCTGCTTTTGTTGTGAATTTGCGCTTTAAGATTTAAGACTGCTGTTTATTAGGGACTTTGTTTTGTTTGATTTGGGCTTAACGTCGCTTTCAACAATCTTTCAGTGATATCGCGATGGTGTCTGGATGTGACAGGGAGCTCAGTGCTCACTTTTAGAGTGCTTCCTCACTGAAATATCACGCCCCAGACACTTGACATGATATTCCACCAAGTCACATTATACTGACACTGAGCTGATCAGTTCTAGCTCTACTTTCTTAATACTGAGCGCCAAGCGAAAGAGCAGCTGGTACCATTTTTAACGTCTGTGGTATGATCACAAAGCGGACGCTCTACGACTGAGCCACTGTGCCAGTTTTAAGGACTTAAATGAATATATATCGCATTGCGTTTCTTTAGGCGCTTATCACCACTGCAGCAGACGACGTTCTTTGTATTTTTCAAAGAAAATTAGTCTTGAAATTTTATCGTAAATCGTTTGCCAACGATTCATATGAAATATCAAGACTGATCTTCTCTTATTTTCTTTGAAAAACTTATAAAAAAACTCAAAAAAGAATGCCGTCTGCTACAAATTTTGCTTGGCGCTTTAAGGATAAAGTTCTTTGAGACACCACAATATCGCCTAGTGATAAAGTGAAAACAAGTGAACGACCTATTTAGTAGGCTAATGTAATTTCGACAGTTCTGAATTCTCGTTCGCTTTATCGTGGAACTGAATTACAAAGCACTTTAAACTCTCAGAAGTATTGAATGAAAATGGTAAATAATTCTTAACCTTGGTCCTGCTGAATCCGGATATGCTCAGCCTTTGAAAACAGTGCAGATCCAGATCAGTTCGCTTCTAAGAAACCATCTAATCCCAATTTGCACTCATTCAGCATTTGAATTTGTATCAACAACCCGGGATCAAGTAATCTCATTGGCTGACAATAAGGAGTGGGCGTAGCACTTTAATTTGTTCAGCATGACAAGGATTAAAAGGTTTTCTTTCCAATGAACTGAGAACACATGTCGCTTCATAACAGAGCCATGTTGTAAAACTTGCCTTCTGTATAGGGCTCAAACATGGTGTTTCATGCATTAACATTCGCCAGGTCCCGTGGGAGGTGTTGAAAACCGAGGCCGAAGGCCGCGGTTTTCAACACCTCCCAAGGGACCCAGCGAATGTTAATGCATTCAAAAACCATGTTCGATCGCTATTATTGCATAAAAACTGAAAACATTTGCTACATTTCGCGTTATTTCTTGCACTATTTTGTTTCGCCTTTTCACCGATGCTCACGATTTCCACGGACTATGCTCGTTCTAGGGCCGGGCAGTACACATCTCGTGACGGCAGCAATTCTGTGGCCCCGGTACGAGCATACTGAAAGTTGCGTAGTCGTGCGTGAATTGCCTTGTTAATACACGGCTTTTCGCCGATTAATGAACGGCTGTTAATAACGTGCGACACTGTTTTATGCAATAATATTTGTTTATGAACTGCGCAAACCCAAACCAGACTGCTCACGCCTGGTCAAAAATATTCTAGGTGACTGTGCCTAGTCTGGTTGGGACATGAGCAGTTTTGCACAGGGTTCCTAACGACACGTCTATCTTATATTGTGATAATAAAACAAAACCAAGACTAAAACTGAGTTAACTGATTTATGTTTTAAAGTTCACGAAGTTCTATAACTATCTACGCTGAAACTAGGGCGATAATGTCACGTCCGTAAACGGTCAAATTGTTCACCGGTGGTGTTCCGTTACAGAACAATTTGACCAGGTTCTGTTGTTCAATTTGATCTGGCAGTGTTAAGTTTTGACTAAAAAAAGATATTGAAGCTGTTCTATGCAATAAAATCTATGAAGTTTAGAAACGTTTGCCTTAGAAACAAAGAACACAAAAAAGAACAAAAATCGATGTCTCGGTTTTATTGCGAGTCTTCATAAGTTTAGTTTACAATTTTATATTCAGTACAAATCGGATAACGACATATCCTAACAATCAATTGTACAACCACATTTAACAAATGAATATGTAATTAGATTCCTGAAGTTAGAAATATATATATAAAATGATGTGGAAAAGAGGAGAAATTGCTCCTTAGGAGCAATTTCTCCTCTTTTCCACATTATTTTGTTACCTGTTGTCATAGTTTCATGTTAAAACAGGGACCAGATTTTCACTTCGAGATAAGCGGTAATTCGAAATAAGCGAGTTCGAGATAACGAGGTTCGACTGTACCTTTTGCGGAAAATACCTGGAGAAAAATCTGTCAGGAATTGCTCAGATGAGTCCTCCTGAAGGCGTAGTTCAACACGCCCACATGGATACAAACATTACAAAATACAATGAAACCTCGATACGACTTCCTTAAATTGTTGCTATTAAAATGAATTTGCTTTTGTAATGAATCCTTAATCATCCGAACGATATGTACGAAAAAGCCTTGTTTAATTCTTATTTCCTTCACAAAACATATATTTTGGATATCTGTTAGAATCGCCTCCCTGAAGCAATTCTAACAAATATCCAAAACGTACGAGGGATGATCTTTAAGTAGAGTCCTTAATTTATTATAATTCCAACTTTGTTATCAGAATGTTACAAATGCTGCCAAAAATGTCATTCTTTTGGGACAGCGGAAGGAAAAATGATACGACAGATTCCTGCTCTTGACTTTATTGAAGTTAAAACCTTTCCATCAACCAATCAAATTGTGTGGAAAGTGTATAAAGGTGAGGAGTTGGAATTATTTGAAAATAGAATTTCGCATGAGCAGTGTTGTACGTTGCATAGCTGTTCACGAATAGAACCAATATCCCAAGTCAACTATCTTGATGTTTTTTTTTTTTTTTTTTTTTTTTTTTTTATTTCAAAGGACCCCTCCCTCTTTGCAGAATTCAAATTGCCTTGTACGTATCATCTAGAAAAAAAACAGTATGAAAATGTTCTCTTTTGTAACTGCAGATTTCTAAACGCGGATTATGGGGCTTTACAAAAAACACACACACAAAAACAAACAAACAAAAAAACAATCAAGTTCACTGCAGCTGGTGTTAGTGCCGTGTTGCGGCCGTAAAACTTCATCATAATGCAGATTATATCTTTATTTTCTTTGGGACCGTCTCAGTAAGCATTCAAAGTAAATCTACAGCGGGCCGTTATCGGCCCGTCAGGGTAGCTGACGGGCCGATAACGGCCCGCTGTAGATTTATAAAGAATGCTAGCTAGGATTGAGCCCATTCTGGTTACTTTGAAATTAGAATACCGCTTAAGCCGGTGCTGGGGGAAGGGGGGGGGGGGGGGAGGGGTTGGGGGGGAGGGCATATACAGCCTTGCAAACTACATAACTGCATATGAAAAGACTTGATAAATTGAGTCTCCGATTTTCGATCTTTTATCTGTTCCTCGTTTCCAAAGGCAACCATTTAAATTATTTATTAATATTGTATGTCCGTCCGTTATTCTGTAACACGTAATGTTTTTAAACGACAATTTAAGCATTTAAGCAGTACAGTTTATCTTTCACTATTTTTATATGTAAAAAAATAAAATAATAATAATAAAAAAATATCATAACGCAATTCAAATGTGGTAAAAACTGCAGCTGAACACACTTTCTCAACAGCTTCTGTTGAAAGATAATATATAATGAGAGATTGTAACAGAGATAACACCTGTGCAGGTAATATCAACGCTAAGCATGCTGGGTAAAAAAATTCAACAGATGACATTTTGATTTGTTTTTAAGTTTTGAAGAAAACTGGCTCTGATATTTCATGCAAATTGTCTCCTTATTTACTAGATAATTAGGAGACAGTTTGCATGAAATTTCAAGCATATTTTCTGCGGGAAATGAGAAAAATATGTCGGCTGTTGAATTTCCCCAGAGGCTGGTAATGGTTACTGACAGTAAAACACAGATTGCATAATGGTGATATTAGCATGCCTATGCTTGATAATTACTAAATGTCTTAGATTCAGTGAAAAAAAAAAACAACAACAAAAAACCTCTGTCACCACAAACCACGTAACTTATAAAATGTCTTAGGGGCTTAGTTCGATTCTTGTACGATTCTTGACGTAAAGACATTAATTTGCCCTAACCTTTTACCACTCCCATGGATAATTCAGCAGATGACAAACTGATCATATTTTTTCTTATTTTTCCCAGAAAATAGGTTTTCACATTTCAAGCAATTTGCATAAAATGTTAAGGCCCATTTTCTGGGAAAAATTAGAAAAGTATCGTGTAAAGTTTACCCACATGCCATGTGTTAACATTACTGCGAAAGTATGTCTACTACGAGAGAATGTTATAAGGATTTGTATATGTAGGGTTACTTCTTCACACACAAACCGGGAACATAAACGTGTTATCGTTTAGCATGCTAGTAAAAGTTAAGAAGACGACATTTTGAAATCTTTTTCTTATTTTCCGAGAATATGGGATTTGACATTTCATGCAAATTGTCTCCGAAGGCAACAATTTGCATGAAATGTCAAATCCTGTTTAAGAAAACTATCTCCAATTTGTCGTCTGCTGAATAGGCCCAGAGAGTGATAAAAGTTATGAATATTTTCTGAACTGTTGTACTCAGTACCCGTAGTAAAATATAAATGATACTAAATGTAGCATTACGTTAACAAAAATGTATAAAATGGAAATAAGGCCTAGTATGTTTATTATTATACTAAAATCCTCATAACGTAACATGCTTTCATTAATTCCAGCTTGTCTTGCTTGTATAATATAGAAGTAAATTTAATTTTATTTGTGGATTTTAGCGACGTGTAAACGCCGGCGAATCACTCACAAACTGAATAAAGCCATAAGGGCTTATGTTAAGTTTATGGTTGATTCACCCGTTTTTATATATCAATAAAATCCACAAAAATGAAATTCGTTTCTTATAATTTGAGTTCAGTAATGTTTACGTTGAAAACATGAGTTAAATAGCTTTCTTTTTAGAATTCTACGTAAAGAATATAATCCCAAATTTCCTGCGCAGTGGATTTACCGAAGTATAATCAAAGCACTCAGAGCTGATGGAGGCGGTTGTCTGAAATTCTATTGAGTACTAGATATCGGTACTTTCACATTTATTCAATAATTCTTATTAATTCATATTAATGCAACCCTTTTCGGTACTAGATGTTCGTTTTTCAGTGTTAAAATGTTCTTTTCAATGTCAAAAAACATATGTTTATTGTAATATCATATTCATTTTTTTTTGTACCAGATCGCCCCTTTCCGGACCTTTCCAGTGGAAACTGTTCTTTTCGGTGTTTTTAGGACCACGGCTCGGTTTACACTTTATACCCAACACTGTAGATAACGCATTTTACTGGAGTATTCACATTCGCCCGCCAATATTTAACTCAGTATGATGAAAATATTATTTCTTCAAAAAATTGAAGTTTTCTTTGGTTTTGTTTATATATTCGCTATTTATAAAGATCAGAGTGTATAAGGCTGCTATTTGGCGATATCAGCGTTAGCAGGGAACTACTTCTTAGGTAATTATTTGGTTGGTAGTAACAGCATAGCAGTGTAGAAATGTAGTATGTTGACTTTGGTGGTAGTTAGGCAACCGCTCCCAATTTTCTAAAACAACAACAACAACAAAACGTTTTAAATTTGCTCTCGGCCAGTCAAATTTGCGCTTAAGTGTGAGTGTGTTGGGGTTTAACGATACGCCAACCCTCGTGGGTGATTTTGTGTCGTCTCCCAGAGAAAGGGAGAAAAGATAGAAGGGATAGTAGAGTAGATTAAAGAGAGGGGCAGGGAAGAAAGAAGAACAGGAATAAAAGTAAAGAAACAGAAGAAATAAAAACATTCCACCTCTACCCTAACCTGCTACAAGGATAGCAAGCATTGCCCAACTGTAAGCCAATATCAGTTGGACGCCCCGATGACGTAAGCTACACGACACCTTCGCACCACCGACCACCGCCAAATTGCGCTTAAGTAGTTGAGTTGGAATTATACTACTATAAAAGAGACAAATAATTATCTACAATGCTATATTTTAAAATCCCTATTTTATATATGCACATTGTTTTGTTTGGATTCATGAAACACATCTTTGGCAATTTGGTATCTTCGGTAATTTGTTGTACCTTGTTTTCTAATCTCATATTCAATTGAAGTCCCATTCAGAAATAAACTTCATCAAACCCATTAATGCTCTGTACAAAGATGTATTGAAATACTGACAGAAAAGGAAAAACACACACACACACACACACAAAAAAAAACAAAAAAAAAAAAAAAAACAAACAACAACAAAAAACTACCTAGTGTATGGCCCGGACCACAATTAATTTCTAATAGCTTTTTACAAGCATATCCTGGAATAACTCTGCTCACCACATTCCCATCAATACACACTTTCTTGTGCTTCTTTCGACATGTCTTACCTTTCAATTTAACTTATTCTAACAAAGGTTGACCAACCTCTTTTCCTGCTGTCAGCTGTTTAAATACGCACCTGTAATTTAATTCCAGTCATGGCTTATGCAGGCACACTGTTTGGATATGAGCTTAATTCACATATTTTCCTGAAATCAGAAGAAACTGAAACAAATAACATTGTTTCAACACCTTTATATGTAGCTTATTCTGTGATGCTCTGATAAGCAGTCTTCTCAGTCAAAGAGTCACAAATCTAAGCAGTTAACCAAGGGACTATTTGTGCGAATATTTCCTTATTGTTGACAACGAATCAAGGATAACTGTAGTCTATGTACACGTCAGTATTCTCTGTTACTATGACTTAAAGTACAGTCGAACTTCAATGGCTCGAACACCGTTGGGACCATGGAAATTTGCGAGATGGGTAGGTCGAGCCATTGAGGGTTAATCATGGCGCAGGTCAGGAAGCAAATGGTGATAATTTAGAGAAATCTTTTCGATCTTCTATACCAAAATGGTATGCTGAGTGTACTCATTAGAATCGCCTCGATGAGGCGATTCTATTGAGTACACACAACATACAGTTTCATGATAAAATAACAAAAGTTACTTAAATATTTGATTTGTTGCGCTATCGGAAGAATTTCGTAGGGATTCAAAAACAGGTTCGAATCAGCCATGGTAAACGAGCCATCCGGGTTCGAGCTATTGAGGTGTTACTGTAGTTTAGTATACTCAATAATTTTATGTCTGTCATGAATAACAGTTTAAATAAAGTAGCTGTTGGTACAATTTATGTACCTGTACTGAACTATAAATCTATTTTCAGCTAACTTCAGACAGTATGGGGATATCAAGTGAAAAGGTGAGAGTGTCCAGGTTCTTGTCCACGAAAAGAAAGTTCTGTATGTTTTAATGCATGCATCTAAACTGGAATAGACCTTCAGTAAGTAATGTTTCAATGTCTTAGACTCTTCCATTAAAATCCAGTCTATAAACAATTATTAGTCATCGTCCTCTCAACAATAATATTTTTCCTGGGCGCCTGTGTGACTTAGATCGGAGCATTTCTACCTGTGTTACTTGGATGAGGTCACCGGAAATGTCAACGTAATGGTGCGTCTAAATACAGTTGACTCGCGTTATCTCGACCTCGCTTATCTCGAATAACCGCTTATCTCGAAGTGAAAATCTGGTCCCTGCCTATACATGAAAACCTAACAACAGATGGAAAATATTGTAGAAAAGAGGAGAAATTGCTCCTAAGGAGCAATTTCTCCTCTTTTCCACAATATTTTCAATATATCTCTAACTTCAAAAGTCCAATTACCTATCAGTTTGTTAAATGTGGTTAATCAAATTATTTTTTTCCTCAATTCTGCAAACCTGATATGTCGAACTACGGATATCTCGAAGTATTTCAGAGAGTCCCTTGAAATTCGAGATAACGAGAGTCGACTGTAATTCCACCGACTTCAATCTATTTTTTTCACGTTCAGTAGAGGTAGCTGACAAGAAGAGTATTTTTGTTTCAGCACTTTGAAACCCCTCATCATGCCACTGCATTATTTGATAGCGCCAAAAGATGGTGACTTTCTAAGCTTCTTAAAAGGCAAACATTATTTAAAAATGTATATGTAACCTTGTCAGCCCTGCAGACCAAAACAGATACCTGTCAAAAACAGTTTAGATCCAGATGAGACGGCTCATAACGAGTCATCTCATCAGAATCTACACTGTTTGCCATTCTGTTGTTTTATTTTAGATTGATACCCCTACTTGCATCAATTGATATGTCCAAATTTAAGGACGGAATAGACCACTACAGAAACACGGGGATAAAAGGGTTAAGGGGCGATACATCTGGCAGATTCTCCACCATTTCTAGCAGCATTTCACTTAAAATTTAAACAAATCACATAACAAAAACACGCCTTTTCAAATACCGGTATCTTGAAAATTTCACCACCAAAAATGAAAGTTTTCAAATAAAAATTCTGAAAATTTTCATATTTCTGCTCAAAACATAGATTGTGGGTACTCGTTAGAACCGTCTCGCCAAGGCGGTTCTAACGAGTACTCACAATCTATGTTTTTGAGCAGAAATAAGAAAATAATGTTTACCCTATAAACCCCAGTTTTACTGTATAAAAATGAGGTTTAAGGGGGTCTAAATTATATACATGTAGGTATGTTTTTTGTGATGACTTTGACTACATGCATCAGGCGATGGATAAAAAAACAAACAAACAAAAAAAAAAAGAAAAAAAGAAAAAAACAACAAACAAACCAAAAAAACTGTTGCCTGAATAGCAAACAGTGTAGACCCTGCACGAACTACCAGAAGGAGCATTTCGATTTGAGTCTACACTATTCGCTCGTGCAAGACTACGTTGAATTCTCATTATCTTAAAATCCGAGGGACAAGAATTTCTAGTTTGAGATAGCTAAAGATAATAGGAGTTGTATTGTAAAGAACACAAAGCAAAACCTAAGCAACATTAACCAAAATTGAGTTTGACTTAAGCAGTAGATTGAATTATTAGTGTTTGAGATAACGGGAGTATTCGAATATTTAGGGTAAATACGGTACAGTTAACTCGCTTCAACACATGCCTATCTTCCGATTCTCTAAAATCTATAATAATTAATTAGCTTAGGCCTTGGAAAAAGAACATGACAATAGGTTTCAAGCTGCATGTGAAATGATGACAGGATGCGGAGTAGTAAAAAGATGAAAATCTAATTTCCTTATACGCTCGGGACATGAAACGTACTTTCAGTTTAATTAGAATACTCCATTGATATAATCCAGATATGGTATCAAAAGATCGTTCAAAAGAACACAAAAAGTAATAATCGCTTTTACTACACTTGTGTTTAGTATCGCGCGAAAACTGTGCGCTTTAATCTAGTGCGAGTAAATGCAAACTTAATACGGAGACTTATCTATGAAGCTACCAGCCTTTAATGTATGTTAATTAATTATTAAGTGAAAGAGACACATTTTCAAAATGTAATCATTTTAGCCATCTGTACCAGGTCATGGTTAGGTTGTATCAATCAATCAATCAATCAATCAATCAATCAATCAATCAATCAATCAATCAATCAATCAATCAAGTCAGTCAGTCAGTCAGTCAGTCAGTCAGTCAATCAATCAATCAATCAATCAATCAATTAATCAATCAATCAATCAGTCAACCAATCAATCAGTCAATAAGTCAATCAGCACAATTTGTTCTTGTCTGAATTTAAAAATCGTTAACCCGTTACTGCCCATGATCAAACTTTTATCTTTAGACGGAGAGAAATTCATGATGTCCCGTTTCTAAACAACCCTACCAGTTAGTTGTTTTTGAAATTTATCTGTTCATATAAAGTATAAAAGCGAGTGCAATACATCTGCCTTTCATTTGAATTGCTTTCTTGAAAAAGACAATTCCAAAAAACGTCTGACGAATTTGTACGACAATGCTGATGATTTCAATTTTCTGAAAGTTACGTACTTTCCCTTTTCCTTTCCTTTCCCTTTCTTAAAGCCAACTGTTCTCAGCGGCGGTTTTGGTTTTCCATTACGAAAACATGCCTATTCAAATATATTGAAAATTTCATCACCTAAAACTGAAAGTTTTCAGATAAAAATCCTGATTTTTTTTTCATTTTCCGCTCAAAGCATAGATTGGGGGTACTGGTTAGAACCGCCTCGCCGAGGCGGTTCTAACGAGTACCACAATCTATGCTTTTTGGCAGAAATAAGAAAAATCATGTATACCCCTGTAAACCTCAGTTTTACTATATAAACGTGGGGTTTAAGGGGGTCAAAATTATATAGGCATGTTTTCGTGATGCTTTTGTTCTTATTGCAGATAACTATTAAGCCATTTACTTTGTTTCATTGCAATTTTGTGATTATTTGTATTTTATCACCGATTCACTGATGAGGCAGAGACCGCTATGCACACCGGACACATACGATGTATCATGTAACTTTGTGCTGCATCATTCGGTCGAGTAAAACTAGTTTAAGCCCCAGTACCCAGTAAGCATTCTACATAAATCTACAGCGGGCCGCTATCGGCCCGTCAGCTACCCTGACGGGCCGATAGCGGCCCGCTGTAGATTTATGTAGAATGCTAGCTGGGTAGTTGTTTCCGCTCACCGTGTCAAGGCGGTTCTTCTGTTGCAGTTCTTCTTGGTTTGTTTTTCGGTTATTGTAACTGTGCCGTTGTGTCTTGGCATTCATTGTATGTTTCTCATCTTGTCTTCTTTCGGTGCTTCGGGTAAGCTCTGCTTCGTTATTGTAGTTTTTAACATCACGGAAACATACCTATAATATTTTGACCCCCTTAAACCCCACTTTTATATAGTAAAACTGGGGTTTACAGGGGTATATAATTTTTTTCTTATTTGTGCTCAAAAACATAGGTTGTGGGTACTCGTTACAACCGCCTCGCCGAGGCGGTTCTAACGGGTACCTACAATCTATGTTTTGAGCAGAAGTGTGAAAAATATCAGAGGTTTTTATCTGAAAATTTTCAGTTTTGAGGTGAAATTTTCTTCATATTTGCATAGGCGTGTTTTCGTAATGCACGCCTGTATAATTTGGACCCTCTTAAATCCCACTTTTATATAATAAAACTGGGGTTTACAGGTGTATGCATATTTTTTCTCATTTTGCTAAAAACATAGATTGTGGGTACTCGTTAGAACCGCCTCGCCGATTGTACATACAGTCTATGTTTTGATCAGAAATATGAAAAATATCAGAATTTTTTATCTGAAAATTTTCGGTTTGGTTTCTAAAATTTTCAATATATTTGAATAAGCGTGCCTTCGTAATGTGCTTCATTTATTTGGGGCAGTTGCCAAACCGCCATCCACCAGATTAAACATACTAAATTTTTGACGATTAGCAAATAGTTTCCTGCTAACGATGACAATGCTTAATTCTGCATTAAAAATATAAGCATTATATACACTGATGCTTATAAACAGCGAATTAATAAACAAAACCAAAGAAAACGTCAAACTTTTGAAGCAATACGATTTTCATGATATTGAGTATAGTTTCGGCGGACGAATATTAATATTCGAGTAAAACGCGATGAGTAAAAAGCGAAACCCGAGCTGCGACCCTACTAAACACCATTTTCCATCGAAAAGAACCGAAACAAGGCTCAGTTCTAGAGGCCTGTAGAATTTAGGGAAACCGCCTCCATCAGCCCTTTCAGTGCCTTGAGATATGTATATTATATTTCTGGCCAGAGTTTGCTAATTGCACAAGACTATTTTAAAGCCATACTATGTATTTATGAGTTGCACAATCAGTCGTTTGCAATGGAGTCCGTATGTACATGTTTGTATTTAGATGTTAAAAAATCATTATGCCTCCGTTTATAAATTTAAAACAAATTTTCTTAATTTTTGTAAAAAAAAAACAACAACAAAAAACAAACAAATAAAGTTTAAATGATTTATCCATTTATTTGGTATTTATATACCTCCCTAACGAAATGTTTTTGCTACATAAGGATATACTATGGTAGGCGCATGCTTACATGTAATACAAGTTTGACTTCGCTTGAATATTTTAGTATTATGATATGTTTTTAGTTAAATTATACTTTAACACTTCATGCATTATATCAGTTGTTGAACCACTTTCTTATATTGTCAGTTTGCTAAACTTTAACTGTAAAATAGTCATAGCCAGTGGCTTTAAACGTTATTAAAAGCTGAGCAAGCCGGGGCAACAGTCCAAAGTTAAGGCTGTGCGAAGTTGATTAAACTCTATCCAAAAGTGGTGATAACTGGTAATATATTTCTCTTTAATCATTAAGCGAATTGTAACCATATTTGCATGACTACATAAATGGAATGAAGCATCACGAAAACATACCTATATAATTTTGACCTACTTAAACCCCACTTTTATATAGTAAAATTGGGGTTTACAGGGGAATACATTATTTTTCTTATTTCTGCTCAAAAACATGGATTGTGGTACACGTTAGAACCGCCTCGCCGAGGTGGTTCTAACGAGTACCCACAATCTATGTTTTGAGCAGAAATATGAAAAATATCATAGTTTTTTATCTGAAAATTTTCAGTTTTTGGAGGTGAATATATATATTTGAATAGACGTGTTTTCATAATGGAAGAACCTTAAAAAATGTTTTGACGACCTTGACACCGTTTTCATGGTCAGGAGGAGTAAGAATGTCACAGGTTTGTGCCAAAAGTAAGACACTATCTTGACAGTTGGTGGAATGTTTCCAAACTTGCATGATTATATCGCCAGGGGGAACCAAAGAGTTGATTATGCCTTGGTGATGAGCTTGACACAGTTTTTCAGGTCAGCAAGGGATTTTAAATGTCAAATGTTAAGCAAAAAAAAGTATGTCCGCAAACAATCTCTTGAACACACAGGCGAATTCTTGCCAAGTTTTTATGGCTACATCACCAGGATAGGCCAAAGAAATGATTATGTTTGGGTGACCATGACGCCATTTTTAAGGCCAGCAAAGTATATTGAATGTCATGTATTACACCAAATAGCTTGTCTGCAATCTATCTCTTGAATTGATAAATGTTTTCGTACAAAATAATATTAATGATATCCAGAAATAGCCAGAGACACAAGACATAGCCTCCCAATGACATAAAGAGGAAGAGCAAACAAACCATGACAAACAATACACAAAGTAGAAAGGAAGGCAATGATCAGGAATCGATACAATTATACCACACCTCCCATCAGAGTCATCAAAGCATCACGAAAACACGCCTATATAATTTTGACCCCCTTAAACCCCACTTTTATATAGTAAAACTGGGGTTTACAGGGGTATACATTATTTGTCTTATTTCTGCTTAAAACATAGATTGTGGGTACTCGTTAGAACCGCATCGCCGAGGCAGTTCTAACGAGTACCCCCAATCTATATTTTGAGCAGAAATATGAAAAAAATATCAGAGGTTTTTATCTGAAAATTTTCAGTTTTCGTAGGTGAAATTTTCAATATATTTGAATAGGCGTGTTTTCGTAATGGGGAAAGAAACACAACCACGAAATAACTGGACCCTAATGGAAACATCACTAGCAGAAAGCCAAACGGACAGTTACTTTTCCACAAAGTGACCATATGGCTATCCAAAACAAAAGGATGTAAGCAACACACACAAACAAAGACAAACAATAACAAAAATAAACCATGACCGAAGAACCGCCTTGGAATGGTCAGTGAAAAGTATTTCACTGGGGGCTTAAATCGATTTTACGTGGCCACAATCCTCGCCCTTACTTCTGCCGCGGTTTAGACACATAATTTGTTCAGTCCGCATGAAGGCTTCCTAACTCATCAGTGCTACATCTCTGAGAACACAAAAATCAACAAATTACAGAGATGAACCAACGATGAGGACTCGACAGCACGAAACAACTGAAATGCTAGAGCAAAAGAAAACCAACAGTAAGACTCCGGTGGGCCCGACCAAAGATAAAGCATCAAGTACCAACCAACATTACCCAAAATTAAATTTTAAGCAAGCCTTTACGCTGGAACCATCAAAGAATCTGAGGCCTAACCCACCGGCGTGCAATTAAAGAGGGAAGCAAAATTATTAACCGTGATTGGGTTAGCAACCATGCATGCAGTCTGTCGTATAACATTTATGTTGTACCCAATATTTTTATATCGAAGAATGATTTTACGAAATTGGGTACTGAAGTCATTGCAAGCATATATTTTTTTGAATTTATATACTAAATCACCATAAAATTCGGGTTCCGATAGGCCTTGTTGCAGAAAAGATTTAAGTCCAACATTGAATTTAGAAACTAAATCGGAATGACGTCTATAAAACTTAGAAAAGGCTTTACGTAGTTTATGATACCGATTACCCTGATTAAGAAGTTTAGCAGTTAGCAATTTATTACGAGTGTTGAAGTCAGTTACATGACTAGACACTCTGGCAAATCGAATTAATTGTGAAATATAAACACCGTAGGATGCCGCACGAGGAACAGCACCATCCAAGAAAGGAAAATGTACAATCTCAAAATCAAAATCATCGCGTTTATTAAATTTGCAGGAAACAAACCCATCTACAATAGATAAATGTAAATCCAAAAACGCGGCTTTGGTATCAGAAGAATTAGCTCTATTTAACTGAAGTTCTGGGGGTGTGTGGGGGTGGGGTGGATGGGGTTGTAAATTTACTGATTAAACCGTCGAAGTAGGTACTGTCAATATCCAATAAATCATCCAAATATCTTGAAGTCGAGCTAAAAGCTTCAATGATTTCAGATTGGTTTTCAACGGAAAGGGACATCATGAAGTCTCTTTCATAACAAAACACGAACAAATCAGCCACAAGGGGTGCGAAAT
The DNA here is from genome assembly GCA_964016985.1 of Anodontia alba. Taxonomy (NCBI): domain Eukaryota; kingdom Metazoa; phylum Mollusca; class Bivalvia; order Lucinida; family Lucinidae; genus Anodontia; species Anodontia alba. The sequence continues at coordinate 57,534,407 of OZ024831.1, forward strand.
TCATACCCATCGGAATACCCACAATTTGTCTAAATAGCTTAGTACCAAATCTTACATAAATATTGTCAAGTAGAAAGGTGAGAGCTTCATACACTTTCTGACATGTACATAATGTGTAATTTGTATGCACTTCAGAAGTGAAAAAAAGCATTTCTTACATTACATGCAAGGTAGAGGGAATCTTCTCTATGAAATGTCCATTCACTTAAATCGTTTAGTCTTTCTTTTATAAGATTATGTAGTGTAAAGCGTGGAGAAATCATAAGTAGACAGACTAAAAGCACGAAATTGTCTGGATTTCAATTTATTTAAAACCTCATTCGAATTTTTATAGACCAAAACAGATTTCTCCCTGATCTTTCGAAAACTTTGTCACAATATTTAATTACATAATTTTTGATGGCTGTAAGATATGAAGTTAATAATTTAGAAAGTTCAGTGGTGGTACAAGAGCTTGAATTTGCAATAAACCGTGCTTTGTTAGGTTTTTTATGAAGTTTAGGTAATCAATATAACGTAGGAAGCCTGTCTTGGCCTTCAGTAACACATACAGCAAACTTGGTGGCTGAATAACAGATATGGTCATTAACTACAGCCAAAGGTTGTAGTTCATAGGCCTTAGTACCACCAAGCTCTTGCTGAAGAATGTTAAAATAGTGGAGCCGTCAAAAAACGACAACATTGTTAGCAGCCTTGTCTGCCGGAGCCAAAACATACTTCTTATGAAATTCTTGAATACCTTGTTTAAGGTGACGTAAAGATGTCTTCGGGTTAGGAGGTAATAAGTTAGTATTTTGAGAATAGAAAGAAATGCGTTTGTTCACTAGTTTTAAAATGCTAAGTTTCCATTGTTTTAGGGCTTTATGCTCAACATACTCTCGCTTACACCATCGATTACCGAATTCATTCAAGGCAGCAGCGATTTCTTCCCTACATTTATTGAAATAAATATATGAAGGAAATCGGTATTTCGGTCCTTTAGAAATAATATTTCGTATCATAGAATCAGGAATAATTTTTAAATTGCCAAACTCCAAATCAAAGAAAAGCAAAGCAACCAGTTCTCTCTTCGTCAGTGTTTCGTCGGGATCCACTAAACAATACAGTGTGACAAATTTGCATGACTACATCCATGGAATTGTGGCCATATCCCCATTTTCTGGGTCCAAAAGGGAGTTTAAATGTCAACTAGATATGTTTTATAGATTACAGAAACATGTTGCCGCCTCCTTGAAGATGGATTAAGGTCACTTGATCTAATCAGCTCTAAACATTATCCCAATGATATTCCCTGTAAGTTTGATGAAAATCCGCTAACTATTAAGAGATACGGTACAGTCTAGAAACTGTCACGTCATCTCTAATGGGATCGAGACTGAAAGCCAGTACTCCCCCAGATATTCTATCTACATCAGTAGTTAGAAGTGGGGGATTCTGGAACACTTTTCCTCTGGAAGCCGCCATATTACTCGTAGATGCCCCGAACACCCTCATTTTTACCCCCTCTAGAAGCCACTAAACCGCCCGCGAGGGCCACCATGTTGGCAATCAAACGGCATCTACGTCGAGACAGCTCCAGCGACCGAGCTAGAGCCCCTCGGGCCGGCCTCCATCCCAGCCGGCCTTGGGGTTAAAGACAGCGCATTTTTGGTCAGGCTTACCAAGATTTCGGCTACTATTTTGGCGACAAAATAGTAGCAAACATCGATGGCTTAAGAGCTCTTAGTGGTTAGGGCTACCAAGATTTCGGCTACCCGCCACCAAATCAACTGCGAAAGCTTCCACGTAGAAGTCAAATTTATATACCCTCGAGTCGACTCGAGGGTATATTAGAGATACACCAAACGCCGACATACCACCGCCTGCGACATAGTTTGTTTACTGTCTAAGCCAGCATGAAGAAGATCGTGCCTCGTAGGAACGCCCGATCTCGCCCCCCCCCCCCCCCCGTTTTTCAGTACACCCTTACCTCTCTTGTGACCGAGCTTCGCGAGCGCGCAAAAACCGGTGAGACCCAAACCTCTCTGGTCGAGTGGCTCTACTCTTTTACGAGCGGCCTCGGCATCCGGATGCGTCACGACGAGCATCATGCCCAGCTCGGCATCGAGCCGCTGAGCGAACACAGGCCCGACCATCCGTCGAGGGACGCCGAGGGTGGCTTTCAGATGGCCGGCAAGAAACAGGCGAGAGGAAAGCGCTGGGCCTCACGCGAGAAGACGCGGCAATTCCCGATCGTTATCGAGCGCGGGCACATGCGCGTTAAATTCGAAGGCCACCACACGGAGTGCGACTCCTTTGTAGGCCGCTTAATCCTCTCCTGCGACCGCCGGAACCTCCGCATCGACGTGCCTCTCTGCGCTGAGTGCAACGGGGCCATGATTGATGTCCGCACATGGACCCACCTCGTAGTACCTCCGCGAGCCTTCGCCCCACACCCGCCGGCGAAGGAAATCGGTCGCGCCCTTAGCGCTCCGGACCCAAACGGGGAGATCCGGACCGGTCACTACGACATCGTTCAGGTCAGCGACGGGACGGTCGTCTCGCTGTATTGCTGGGACCATCCGACGAAGGGCCCGATCTGGTGCCTCGCCACAGGCAACGGCTACGACGTCTCCCACCTGAAGTGGGCGGGAGACAAGACTTACGCCGAGATTGTTCACGAACTCTTAGCAGGCTGTCCTGGCTTCCCGGCGGCGGCCGGCCTTTAGCTCAGACATAACTTCCTTTGCGAGGGAGACACCCGCCTTGACTTTGAGCACCTCGACCGCGGACGCTGTTATACCTTCGGCTTCCGTCACTCCAACTTTCACCCTGCAGCCGCCGATCCTCCGGGCGTCTGGAATATCCAAACTGCCGACCTCAACACCGGAATACCGCAGTACGGAACCCCCTTTGGCCTTCCAGCCGTCCACAGCAGGTTCTCTACAACCGCGAGGACATCCTTCGTCTGCTGGCCAAAGCCACTGGCCGCAGGCCCGACAGAACCGGCCTTCGAACGGTAGACTTCGACATCATCTCCCGTACAGCACTAGAGGATGCGAAGGCCATAATTACTGGCCAAATGCAGGCGGTTTCACAGCTCGCCCGCTCCGCGAGGGTTCGCGCCTGCCCCTTGAACTACGGCTTCATCCTTCGCCCTCGTTGCCTGAAGGAGCCGGGGCTCTATTCTGACGTCCTGTGCGAATCCCCCTCCTTCGCCGGGTCCGCCAGCTCGTGTATCAACGCCCCTCCCGGCAGATCAAGGCGTACCTCACCAAGACCGACAGGAACGACTTTCTAGCTCTCTTTCCAAATTTCAAGCCACGCTTTGCAATCTACGAACAGTTCGTGAACAACGTCATCCACCTCATCATCCATATACACCGCCAGAGCTTAATAACACCGAACACCCGTTCACCCGAAGATAACTGGTCCCACACCCAGGCGAACACAGTTAACATGGTCGACTCTGTGGTACAAGGTGTCATAGCTGGTCTTCAAAACCGCATATCTTCTCTCGAGTCAAGTAACCATGATCTTTTAAGGGAGAACAAAACTCTGAGTAAACGGGTTGCATCATTGGAACAACAGATTGAACAGGCGGAGCAATATAGTCGCAGAAATTGCTTAACCATCTCTGGATTGGAGGAAAAGGCGGGTGAAGTCACTGACGATTTGGTTATGTCTTTGGCTTCAGCTACCGGTTCTTCTATTCAGCTTCAGGATATTGATCGAAGTCATCGAATTGGAGACCCTAAGAAGGCCCGAACAAGACCAAGGGACATAATAGTCAAATTTGCTTCATACCGCAGTCGACAAAACTTTTACAAGTGTCGTTCGGCATTGAAAGATACCGGGTATAAAGGCGTTTTTGTAAATGAGAACCTGACAAAAACTCGTAGCGTACTATTGTATGAGGCGAGAAAACTGTTCAAATCTGATCGTCTAATGGGTGCTTGGACCTCTGATGGTACTGTCCTGGTCAAGGACAATTCCGAAAAGGTGCACCGCATAAACACTTTTTCCGATCTTGCAGCTTTTGAAGCACAAGAGCCTAGACCTCATCCCCGGACCAAACCATCTAAAGGTGCTCGTGTTGCTGGTCGTCAGGAGCAGTCTTCGTCTCAGTAACCCGAACTCAATATACACACTTCATTTGTTTTCTGATGTTATTATATTTTAGGCAAATACTGTATATACTTACGTTGAAACAGCTCGTCTGACATTCCATGACTGCTTATGAATGGAGAAACCGTTATACGTGTATTTTCTTTGATTATGATGGCAGTTGATAAGGTGTTCCACGTTATATTGATGTCTGGCGCTTGGCACGAGCGGTCATGTGCTGTCATTAAAAAGGGATGGCCAGAATAGGACTGCTTGTTTTTTTTGTTTGTTTTTTTTTCGATTGTTTCCCTTGTTCTCTGGTTAATGGTAATTTGAACCGGGCAGTCTGGTATGGGCATTTCTGTTTATTTGTTTATTATTATTATTATTATGATTGAAGTAAATTAGTTTTCTGTCTGAGGGATTTATGGATGGACGGCGTGTGTACCGATCAGACTGTGTGTATAGACTGATCGGTGCCTTCTCTGTCCATACATGACGCCTTGACCGTCTTTCCAGGCGGCGGACCGGTTGATCTGAGTCTATAGTGGTGGACGTATATCTCTGGCTGGTCTGTGGGGATGCGCGGGCTAGTCTGGGATTTTACTGTTCGTAGATTCACCGAAACTGTATTATGAGAGAATTTACTGGAATTATCAGCGGCTATGTCGGAATCATTAGTTTTCTATCTATACAAACTGGTATATGTGATTAATTTTAGGTTTATGATCTGTACACAAAAGAAACCATAAACTGTACCAGTCTAATATTTCTCAAGTATTAAACACTATCAGTGGTGAAGCAAGAGTGTGTATGCTTTAAATATTTTGTCATATAGAAGTACGCTCTCAGTAAACTAAACTGTCAAACATTCTTGAACAAAATATCTAGTCCTTTGACCTGTGATATTGACGTTAGCTACCTGCCAATGGTTAAGTTATTCGTACGATCATCTGGTCCCTAACACCCTACATTTATTGAACTACTGGATAGTAAGCAGGCGGTATGGACCCTGATCGGAAGCTGCAGAATGCGGCACCCGATCTGGGCCGGTAATGTTTGCTCAGGTTAGTCCGTCTCACAGGTCAAATTACGATATTAAATTACGATATTAAAAAAAAAAAAAAAAGGATTGTTTAAAACATTAGCTGGTGCCCTCGGAAAATTCTAAGTGAGCGACATGATGGAGTATTTTTCTTGTTTTCCGTGGGTCGAGATTTGGCATTTCATTCAAATCGACAATTTGCATGGAGTGTCGGGTCTTGTATTCGGGGAGGGTTGTAAGGAGTGTTGCCGGTTTGTCGTCTGCGAATTTGACCAAGTGATAATGGTTAACTAATGTTTTTATTCATGTAGCATAAAGTAAAATCCAGGTGACAGGCATCATCTTTCATGCCGTAAAGGTCCTGACTGTCTACCCACCTTGTCAATATTATCTCTGAAATGTCGTTATAAACGCTTAGCATTTGAATAAAACTTTCAGCGAACGACATGTCGAGGCATTTATTTTGGGTTTTTCTCCAGGAGGATGGGTTCTGGCATTTCGTGCAAGTTGTCTCCATTGGTTTGGAGATAATTGGCATGTGATGTCGGGGCCTTTTTTCGAGAAGGAGTAGGAGAGGTGCCATCGATTTTCGTCTGCTGAATTATCTAATAGAGAGCTAAATGTTAAAGTCGGCTTGGACATCAAAACTTGATTAAAATGAGCTATTTTCCAGCACATAGCCAATTACAACTGCAGCAGGTGACATTATTATTTGTGCTCTTCTTTTTTTTTTTTTTTTTTTTTTTTTTCTTTTCTCAAAAAAAGGCTGATATTTTATTTATGGTATTTATCCTAATTATTCGGGCATTTGAAGTTTTTTCAACATAGCTATCTGAAATTTGAACGAGCCTATTTGACTCCCTAGATGTGTGACAATTGAGATCTGGCGGGAGTGCAAATGAACGAGTCATGGATCAAGCCGCTCTCGTCGAAGGGGTTTGATTTTGGGCCTTCTCTACCTCACTGCCGAAAAACTAGGAATTTAGCTGTATGTGTATCAAACCAGCGTATAAGAGGGTATATTTTACCATGTCTATGAATCTTGGGTTTAAAAACAAAGACTATCAGTATTCTCTAAGACCGTAGATTGTAATTGTTATCATGTGTAAAATTCGACGAATGTTTACTGACCATGACCAAGCATGGGATTTCCGTGTTTAGCCTTGATATATTGGTGCTTCACGGGTAACATTAGGGTCAGTAAGCATTCGTCTTATCAAACTTATTGATAACTGAAAGAAACTTGTTAATAACAGTCTATCAGGTTAACCCTTATCTCCACTGGATTTATTTGTGACCAGTTGAGATGACGGTTAACTTCAAATCGAAATTGTTAAATTGGTTATGCTGATACAATTTGCAGCGATAAACCTAATCCCTGCTGATACCTTGTTTTACAGTTCTTAACTGTTTCATAGCTTATTTCCGAATGTTACATGTTGTTGAGCACAGATTATCTCGCGTGTTGTATGTGCTCACATGGTCTGGTTTCCAGCATACAAATGCTATTAGGTTAACAACTGTAGTAGAAAGGCCAACTCTCTCTCTCTCTCTCTCTCTCTCTCTCTCTCTCTCTCTCTCTCTCTGTTGGCCTTTTCAGTGCAAAAGTGAGCTGCCGATGCAAATTCCAAGCTATTCTAAAGTGAATAGTGTATTGTTGTTGTTAGATAATCATTGGGATGCACTGATGCTGTGTGACACAGTATGATATTTAATTTGTTGTTTCTATCAAATTCTGGCTGCTATTCTAGATGCAATGAGATCAAAAAATAACATTACAATGAACGAAAATCAAATAACTTCAAAATGATTATATTGTTAAAAGTATACCTCAAAAATTTAAAATTTACATTCCATCCTTTATATGTTTATATCCATGTATATATCAATGTTTTGCTTTTTTCATGTTGTTACTGTCTATATTTTCGGAGCGTCTCTAGAGGGTAGGTATCGGGACTGTGCCGCGAGAACTCACTGGTCTATACGTGTTCAAGTTATAGATGTAGTCTTGTGTAGGTTGCTGACTGAGTTGTTCTTGTATCTTTTGATATTGATTACGTAAAATTGAAAAGGAGGAATACGGTCAGCACCCTACACACGTACAAATTCTGTTATAATTTCGCTATTGTTTTCCACTTTGTTGTCCTACTTTTGCTATGCAGGGATATTATGTATACTTATTCAATTTATAAAACTATTATTGATGATTCTTGTCGTATCCAGAATTTCTACTTTCGGCATTTCTCAAAGAAGCTGTTAGTAAGCAATAAACATAGATTAAATGTTCAGTTCACTTATTCCATATTTCTTGCAGTATCCATTACTGTTTTAGTTACATGGTTCTGCGTTCTGCTCTTGGTGTCGGGAGATATCCATCCAAATCCCGGCCCGCTATCATCTCTTTCGGATAGTTATGATAGCTCTTCATCAGGAAACGGTTCTATTTTTGGCACTTCGTCTCTCTCTTCCCATTTATCATTTGTTCATTATAACGTGCAGAGTATTTTTAACAAACTCGACGTATTATTCGCTGAACTTTCTGACTTTGACATATTAGCATTTTCAGAGACCTGGCTTCATTCTGCTATATCAACTGCGGACCTGCAACTTCAATCTTATCACTCTCCTGAACGTAAAGACAGGGTCAGTGATAATCATGGTGGTGTGATCATATATGTAAAAGATTCACTTTTATATAGACGCAGGAATGACCTTGAGCCACTAGGAATTGAATGCCTGTGGATAGAGATTATTATTAAGCATAAGAAACTACTTTTCGGTTTATTCTACAGAGCACCCAATTCAAATGCTAATTATTATACGTCTATTGAGGATTCTATCTCCCTGGCAGTTGATACAGGTATAAAGGATATTATTATAGCAGGAGATTTTAACTTTAACATGCTCAGTCCAAACTCATCTCATAAAATCAAAGCAATTTGTGAGCAGTTTTCTTTAAACCAAGTTATTGAGGAACCAACTCATTATACTGAACACTCTTCGTCACTACTGGATATCATTCTTACAAATAATAATGATCATTTAGTCATGAGTGGTGTAGGAGACCCTTTCTTACAACAAGACCGACGGTATCACTGTCCTACTTATGGTATCTTACGATTTGTAAAACCAAAACGAAAATCATATGTGCGCCGTATTTGGATTTATGAACAAGGTGACTATAATCTATTGAGAAATAAAGCATCATCAACGGACTGGGAGGGGCTGCGCAATACCGATATAAATATTTATGCTAAAAATATAACTGAAAAGATTATTGCTTTATCCAATGATTGCATCCCTAATCGAAATGTAAGAATACGTCCGGCTGACCCACCTTGGATTACTACGGCAATTAAAAGACATATTAGGATACGTAAAAGGGCATACAGAAAGGCTAAACTTACAAATATACCTGCAAATTGGGAAAGGTTTAGACACTTAAGAAATAAAGTGATAGAAATGATTCGTTAGTCTAAGAAATTATACACCGATAATCTCTCGAATAAATTAAAAAACTTGTACTCTTACCTCCAAAGACTGGTGGTCAACTTTAAAATATTTTATATCTCCGCTCTCTAATTCTCACATACCAACACTTGAACATGAAGGTTTTACATATACTGAGGACCAAGATAAAGCAAATATTTTTAATGACTTTTTCAGGGATCAGACTTTGTTGGACGATGAAAATGCAGATGTTCCTGAATTGCCTATATTAGTTAATGAAGAACATAAACTGTCATCACTTAACATTACGGCTTTAGAAGTGAATTCGGTTTTGAAAAGTCTTCCCTTGGGGAAGGCTGTTGGACCTGACGGTATAAATAACAGAGTACTTCGTGAATTGGCAAATGAACTTGCAGATCCACTATCCATATTCTACAACCTCTCGCTTCAGAATAGCAAAGTTCCAGATGACTGGAAAGAAGCACACGTCTGTCCGATTCACAAAGGTGGTGATCCTGTATTAGTTTCAAATTATAGGCCTGTTTCCCTGCTTAATACCTTGGATAAAGTCTTTGAGAGATGCATTTTCAAACACATTTACAATCATTTTCGTGATAATGATATCCTTTCACCCTTACAATCCGGATTTATACCTGGAGATTCTACGGTTAATCAATTAACTTATCTCTATGATACTTTTTGTCATGCTCTCGATTCGGGTAAAGAAGTAAGAGTTGTCTTTTGTGACATTAGCAAGGCATTTGACCGTGTTTGGCATGCTGGCCTCATTCAAAAACTAAAAGCAGCTGGTATAGCAGGAAGTCTTCTGAATTGGTTCATTGATTATCTCAGCAACAGGAAACAACGGGTGACTTTCTCAGGTGTTAAATCATACTGGAACTCTTTAAAAGCCGGTGTCCCACAAGGTTCCATCCTTGGGCCTTTATTATTTTTGCTGTACATAAATGACATTGTGAAGGACATTGGCTCAAATATTCGTCTCTTTGCTGACGACACAAGCCTATATATAGTTGTTGAAGATCCAACACTTGCAGCTGAACTTCTTAATGCTGACATGGAAAAAGTTGCACGATGGGCTAAACAATGGCTGGTATCTTTTAATCCTTTCAAAACTGAATCCCTTTTAATATCACGGAAGACCAACAAACCAGATCACCCTTCTATCTTTATGTCAGGACAAATAATTAAGGAAGTAGATACTCATAAGCATCTTGGCATTTTTTTATCAAAAGATGGTACGTGGCATAAACATATTGATTATATAAAAATCAAAGCGTGGGCAAGAATAAACATCATGCGTAAACTTAAGTTTCAACTTGACCGTAGATCTCTCGAAATTATATATACCACGTTTATAAGACCGATCCTAGAATACGGAAACGAAATTTGGGATAACTGTACACAGTACGAAAAAGAGGAAATAGATAAAATTCAAAATGAGGCTGCAAGAATTGCTACGGGAACAACAAAATTAGTATCTATTGAAACACTGTATTCTGAAATAGGATGGGAAACTCTAGATTCCAGAAGACGGAAGCAAAAATTATCTCTTTTTTACAAAATGTATTCAAATAGAAGTCCTAGTTATCTTTCCGCTCTTGTACCACCTTCTATCAGCGATATTTCTTCATATAACTTAAGAAATGCAAATAACTTGCAAACTGTTGAAACACGAACACGTCAATATTATAATTCTTTTCTCCCTTCTGTGATAAGAGAATGGAATGGTTTGTCGGAAGAAACAAGAAACGCCAGTTCAGTTAGTGTCTTCAAATCACGCCTTGACCAAAACGTAATTGTTCCACAAATACCTAAATACTTTTATATTGGCGATAGACGTCTGCAGATGTTGCATACACGTCTTCGAACAAACTGTAGTGCTTTAAATCAGGATCTTTTTCGTAAAAATATTTCTGACACTTCACAGTGCATTTGTGGCAGTACGGAAACCGCTGATCACTTTCTTTTAGAATGTCCCCTTTACCATGGACAAAGACAAGAACTTTTCCAGGTAATCTCACTCATTTGCCCAATTTCTGTTGACGTTCTATTGTTTGGCAACAGCACTGTAATTTATGAAAATAACGTAAAGATTTTCGAGGCAGTTCATAATTACATTAAAAAAAGTAAACGTTTTTAATTTTACCTTTTCATGGCACAGTTTTCCTCATTGTTGAGTGATGCGAATACAATGTATTATGATACCGGTGAGATAGGCCAGAGGAATTATAAATACATTTAGTATACAGCAGGACAACAGGATTATAACAGGATTATAGTGTATTTGGCCATTTTTTTTTTTTTTTTTTTTTTTTTTTTTTGTTCTCGCGGCGCAGAAGGCGGTCCCTACTCTTCTAACACACTTTGTTTCTCTTCTTTTGTCTTTCTTTCTGCTCTTTCGCTCCTCCACATGCCACTTCTTTCATTTTTTCCTCCTTATCATTGATTAAGTAGAGTATTATTATGTTTTTCTTTTTTGTTTGTGTTTTTTTTCTGCTCTTCTTCATGTTTGTTAGGTTTGAACATATAAGGCTCTACTTTCGCTATATAGTAATCTAATGTTATAATTAGTATATATTGGTAGATATGTCACATGAATACGTTAACATATTTACAACCTTGTGCCGTTATCGGATATATTCAATTATATGCATGAGGAGAGGAACTTCATAAGCAATTTGCTTTCGTTCCAATCCTAGTATTTTGTATATTGTTATATTTATTGATGTGCCGTTAACTCTGAATAAAATATGTTTAAACTAAACTAACACAGTTGCGCGAGCGTTGCTGACCCACATCCTACGCCACGAGAAGGGCTTCATCCGAGACTTTGTCCACAATTTCGTGGCCCACCCTGATACACCATCTTATAGCTTCGGGCCATCAACCCCGGGCTCTGAAGACAGCGAATTTGACCACCAATAGTGAACCCTATTAAACGTAAAAAGACAAGAACCGTGCTTCAATTAGCCTTGTCCGGGAGGGGCTGGAGGACTACGTACTCGCTCCAGTGGGTGTGGAAGAGGGTCGAAAGGTAGTCGCAGATTGTCAGGGGGGTTTCAACGTCGTGGGCCCCGAGGATGTTCACCTTTTCCCGATAGAACACGTTGACCCGAACCTTTTTTCCGCTTGGACAGACAAACTTGAACGACATGTTCATGCTATCCTGGGGGCTCTTAATCTCGCGGATTGGAAATGGAATCCCCTCACCCGATTCTTTCACGGTTTTCAGGTATTCGACGATGCGGGCCAGATTAAGGACAACGCGCTCGCACCGGCGGACTAGGAGGAACTTGTAGTTCACCATAATCGGCCATTCTCCGAGAATTATGACCGGGACCGCGGGGTTGGTACCAACGCCCGCCTCTGTCAGAAAGCGGGCCCAGATAGCCGCGGCAAAGGAACCGTCGGATAGATCGGGGGAGATGACACCCGGTACCTGGGTATATCCCGTTGAAGGGAAACACTTTACGGCGTAATACTTTCCGGGATTCTTCCTGAGGACAGCTACGACGGAGGGGGAGGGTTGTCGTCGGGGTCGGGAATGATTGTCACCTCGAGAGCTGAGTTGAAGCACGACGCGTCGCCCTGGCGTTTCCTTTCCCCCCGAAGCACAGGCAGCGGTTTTGAACGCTTCAGGAACTTCTCATAGCCGGGCTGGCAGTAGTGCCCGTAGTTGCTGTTCAGGGCTCTAACCCCCACTTTCCCGGCGGCAACCATCGGACCCAGGATCCCCGTGAGTTCTTCGTGAGAATGACTAATGTTGCCAACCAAGGTCGCGAAGGTGCACGTAAACATTACCGGAGGCGTAAACGGCTCGGCGGGCCGCCTGAGGAGAAACTCATCGTCGGAGGTTACCAGAGCTGCTCGCTGAATCTTTTTTTCGCTCATTCTCTAAAAGAGGAGGGTATCGGATCACCACAAACCCTCCTTGGGCGCAAAACACCATACTCCCGCGATAACCCACGACGTAGAGCGGCCCGAGGTCCCACCCAAACCATTTTTTAAACGTTTCTGCGTCGATATGCCCCAGTATGGTCGCACTACTCTCTTGGGCCGCTGCGCGCCGGAGATCCACGAACGACTCCCAAACACGCTTCTCGGGCCCGCCGGTATATGCCTTTTGATGCTCCCAGAACATATCGTACGGGAAGCGCGGCGGACCGCCTCCTCTGCGGCCTATTTCCATGTCTGTTCTGCAACAACTGTCTGTGTCCAAATGCCCTACTCCATGTAGAAGGGGTCCCTCCTGAACCACGAGCCCCGTGGAGTGTCCCTCTCGGGTCGCGCAGCTTTTGGCGCGGCGTCCTGTTTCTGCGCGGCAGGCTCGGCGCGGTTCTTCCAGGTCCAAGCGAGAATAGCGGCGATGGGAAGGACGATGGTGTACCATTGGACCGATGTTTCCACCATTTGTCCGATTTTCCGAACGCCCGCCAAACTTTTCCTCTTCGCGAGCCCCTTCACGCTCTTCACGCACCTCTTTACGCTCTTCACGCGCCTCTTCGCGCTCCTCCTCCAGCTCGCTACGTTCCTCCTCCATGCGCACCAGCTGGGCCATTACCTCCATAAGTAGTCTCGTGGATTGCTCCATTTTAGTCTCAAGGCCTTCCAGCCGTTTGTAGAAGTCTTCGACGGTTGGGGTTTCTCCGAGGGGCAAGTCGCCGCGGCGCGCCGGCGGAGGGAGGTCGGTGGTAACGCGGTCGGGGAGAGCTTTCTGTGCGTCGCGCCATATCTTGTAGAGCCTCGAGGACCCAATGCCAAAGCGCTTCTTTACCTCGTCCGCTGTCAGTCGCCCGAAGGGCCTGGATCTCCTCAATCTGTTCCTGGGTTAACTCTCGCTTGGGAATCATGGCTGTATGCCCGCGTCACCCTATGTCTAGATGGGAATCTGGCAAGCATCTTGAGGGGCCGAGAAATCCTGGCAAAATGGCGGAGACCCGGGAAGGAACATAGCTTTGCTATACAGACACTACGTAGGAGATGGGCATCTTGAGGGGCCTGAGAAATCCTGAAAAGGGTGAAGACCCGGGAAGGTGCTTTGCTTTGCTATACAGACGCTAAGTAAGAGGACCTGAGATGTCAAGCAGTGGGCCTGGGATGTCAAGTATGGGGGCCTGGGATGCCAAGTATGGCCCGACGGTCTTCAACCTATTCCTAATTAGACTGGTCCGACGAATGGATATCCTCCGGCGGCTTCCTACAGGTCATGCCGGCAGGGCGCTTCGATGACCAGTGTATCTTCCCCATTTTTTGCGATCCAGCGCCTGGGGTGGAGGGTGAGAGCGAGACCTGGTCCGGGCAGGTCCGACGAATGGATATCCTCCGGTAGCTTCCTACAGGTTATGCCGGCAGGGCGCTTCGATGACCATAGGCCAGTGTATCTTCCCCATTTTCTGCGATCCAGCGCTTGGAGTCGAAGGGTGAGAGCGAGACCTTTCGGAGGCGCTGCCCATAGATGTGATGGCGGCCAGAGCGCAGGACATCCATGCTGTGGCGGAAGATTCGCTTTTCGAAGAGGGCCTCTTTGTACTGCTCATGCCTGATGCGCTTTTTCACGACATTTTTTTTTACGCCCTTTGCTTTCTTGATGTTTTCGCCGCCAGCCTCAAGGATAGAGTACATCTTAGGGCGCAGGCCAACGTATTCGGCAATGGGCGCCCCGCACACTCATCCTTCATTTTCCCCAGCACCTTTTTGTTGGCGGCACTGTACAGTGGGTGATCCGGCGGGTAATCCGAGGTGTCGTAGAGCTCTGGATGTTTGGCCATGTCTTCGTACACGTCCTCCGTTTGGATCTCGAGGAGGAGACTGTCGGTGTCGGTGTAGAGGAGCTGACATCGGTCCCCGTACTGTTTTCGGAGCTCGTTGTAATAGAAGTCGTACATCCGGTGTTTCGAGAAATCCAGAACGCTCATCCCTACATACACTGGGCGATTGAGCTCCATACGGCTCTTGTGGGCCTGGATAGCCGCCGATATTGGCCCGAGCAAACGCCGGGCTGGTGATGAGGCGCCTGAGCTTGTCTTCCTTGTTTGATCGCACCAACTTCACATCAACCCGTTTTCGCAGGTTCTCCATGGTCTTCCCGAAGACCGAGTTGTTCATCAGCTTGTAAAGGTCCTTCTTGAAGTCGCTGGTTGCCTTCTTCCGGAGTCAGTGTTCATTCGGATGTATGGCTCCATCCAGGGGCTCTGGTCGAATCGGAGGGCACGATGGACCGCAGTCAGGCGCAGGCCCAGAGACAGGTACAGCTTCAGATTCCAATAGTGGAGCACAAAGTGGCTCTTGTTGCGGAGGTTGGGAACCAGCTTTTCAACCTCTGTTGGCGCAACGCCGATGAGGCTGTGCTGGTACTCCGACATCCACTCCTTCTGGACCACCATGCGCTCGGGAGCCAGCGGAAATGCATTGTGAGCGTCGTGTAGGTCCTCTGGATACTCCAGGTCAACCTCAAGTATGTAACCCTCGGGGCTGTCGGCTGGATGCTCTGCAATGGTTTTTGCGAGTTGTTGGCAGTCGTCCACCCAGCGAAAGCCGCTGGTGGGGAGATACTGGCTCATGGCCCAGCCGTAGAGATTGTTCGCATCATAGTATGGGATGTGGGTTCTGGGTTTCTCCGGGTCGTAACCCTCGACAAGAGGATTGTTGGCTTTGGCGTAGCGCTTCGAGGCCATTGAGATACCTCCTCGCATCTCCTTCTCGATAAACAGATGCTGGTCGTAGTCTATGAGCAGCTCTAGCTCAACGCCTGTCTTCTTGAGTATGGCGTCCCACGAAAGGCCCGGGCTGGTTCAGTAGTGGGCCGGGTCCAGGCCGTACTGGTGGAGGCACGTCTTCCGGAACATCTCAAGACATCTGCTAGAAGCAACACGTCCGTCCGGCAGTACAGGTCGCTGTATTCACCCAGGGTCTTGCACCCAAAGGCTTTCCAAACCTTTTGCGCATGGGCGTAGTCCTCGTCGCTGATGTGCTCATCAGAGAGTTTGTGGTAGAAGGCCTCCTTCGGGGAGAGCTTTGGCTCGGTGAAGCGGTCCCAGTTGTCCATGTACTCGTAGAGGTACATGCCCTTGCGCAACAAGAGCTCTCGTCTTTCTCTGTCGGGCTCGTATTGGGCTGTTATCCGGAAGGCCTCTGGCGGGTTCGCCGCCACCGCCTGTCAAGGGAGGCCAGCAGGAACTGGACGCTGTCAATGAAGCGCAGTTGTCCGAGGGAGAAGGAGATATACTTCTCGGTGTTGTTTGGGATGCAGTGGACCCTGCCCTTCACCTTCGAGATGGCCTGCATCAGCAAGTGGGAGTCATAGCCAAGCAGATTGTGGAATACAACGGGGATAGTGGTGGTTTTGGGGGATAGCCGTAGCTTGAGGTTGCAGGCAGTATGGGCCGCCCCTCGATATTTACCTGTAATGTGGCAGTGGTCACGCACGGAGTCGCCCTCGAGAGGTCTGTCACATACGTGGCACGTTTCAGCGGTGCGGAAGGCACGCCAAGCCCCCCGCGTCATGGCCTTAGGATCAGCTAGCGCGGCATTGATTTTGTACTCTTCTTCCTGCAGTGATTCCAAGAAGTGCCCCGCCGCATTGGGGCCACAATATTCGACCGGCGGCTCTGTACGGCCATCACACCGAACAACGATGCAGCTGTAACTACAGGCCTCGTGGTGCTGCGTCCTCTGAGTGTTGCTCTTCGCGGGGTCTGGCTCGGGCCCCTCGACCTTGGCGGTGAGCCTCAAAGTCGGCGTAGATGATGTAGGGGGCCGGCAGCTGCTTGTGGTAGTTCTCGAAGGCCAGCTTGTTTTCATCTTCTTTCGGCATATCCACCCGCACGGCCGTCTGGCCCATCCCTCAGCACTCTGGCTTGTGGGCTTCTAGCTGATCTTCCCTTCTATAGCCATGAAGGCAACGCTCACAGAAGTGCTTGCGCTCCTTGTGCTTTCTACTGTCGTAGAGAAGACGGTTGAGGTCTTTGATCCCGAAGTAGTGGAATTCGCCGGCCTTTTCGATCAGTAGTAGGTTACGTCTTGGCATGCCTTCGGGCTGCTTGCTGATGTGGTGAACAACCACGGCCCCCCTTATCCCACCCAAAGACGTTGGTGGCCAAGCCGTTTTGCCGCTCAACTTTTGGAATCTGAGATATCGGTGTAGGAGAATCTATCCCTTCTGGGTTCAGCTAATCATCAGTAGGGTACTTTGACGGTCTGTCAACGTGGTCACGGGCTGGGAATTGGACTGATCTAAGTGCCCACCAGAAGCAGTGATTATCCTTGTTTTTTACATTAACAATTGCCTTCTTGGCCCGCAGCGCTGGCGGTGGGATGTATGAGCTGCCGCTTAGGTGCTGATATCTGGCGATATCCAGCCAAAGGGTTTCCACCTGATCAACCACCCAGCCTGACCCTCTCTGCGTCCATTTTCAAGCGTTTCCTGGATCGCGGGGAGGGCTTGTTTGAGGGCCCCATCAACCTCGCTGTTTTGCATGGCGGCTTCCTGCTTGTGACGCAACACTGGACTCACGTACTCTTCGCTGCCGTCTGTGTTGTCCTTCCGGAGCTGCACCTTGAGAGCCAGCTGAAACTTAACCCCGTTCAGAGCCTCGATCTCCTCCTCGAGCTTGGCCCGAATTCGCGACCGCGCGCCCTCCAAGAAAGCCCTTGGGTCTGCACTGTTGGGATGACCTTGAGGCACATTCATCTCCCATCTGCGCAGGTATGTCCCAATGGTCCAGCGAGTCCGGTGCAACGCCAACTAATGCGGGCTCGGGAGAGTCCTTCGCCTGCGGGGTTGTTCGCCCGTGCTGGGTGGAACTGGGAGAGTCCTTCGCCTGCGGAGCTGCTCCCCCGTGCTGGGTGGAACTGGGAGAGTCCTTCGCCTGCGAAGGGGGGGGGGGGTGGGGATGGGGGTGGGATTGGTTGTTCACTGGGTGTTTCCTCAGCCTGCTGAGCCCTTCGCCTGCGGGAGGCGGAATGGGGGCCGGCGTAGGTGGAGTCTCCGTGAGGGCTTTGATACCGTTCACATAGGTTTCAGGCGTAATATCCCCCGCGAGAAACAGACCAATGATACGTTCCATTGCGTCGTCTTGGTCAGTGGACGAGGGTCTTTCCTCGGCCGCGGTGGATCGCTCGCGTTGAGGTGGCGGCTGGCGCGGTGCTGGGGTGGGTGGCTGGCGCGGAGCCGGGGTGGGTGGCTGGCGTGGAGCCGGGGCGGGTGGCTGTCGCGGGGCTGGGTGGGTGACTGCTGCTGAGCCCTTCGCCTGCGGGGGGGGGGGGCTGGTGTAAGCGGTGCTGGGGTAGGTGGCTGGCGCGGAGCCGGGGTGGGTGGCTGGCGCGGGGCTGGGGTGGGTGGCTGGCGCGGAGCCGGGGTGGGTGGCTAGCGCGGAGCCGGGGTGGGTACCTGCTCCTGAGCCCTTCGCTTGCGGGAAGCTCTTCGCCTGTGGGGAGGCGGGGTGGGGCCGGTGTTAGCGGTGATTCTGCGAGAACTCTGAGACCGTTCACGTAGGTTTGCGGTGTAATAGCCCCTGCTAGATACAGACCAGTTAGATGTTCCATCGCGTCGTCCATCATGATGGGTGTGTGCTTTGTATCTCTTTTTCTCTAAATAGAAATACGACGGGTATATCACCGTGGGAATGTCATTTGTACCACCTTTTCTCTAAATGGAAATCCAGTGGGTGCGTGCTTTGTATCACTGTGGGAATGTCCTTTGTACCGCCTTTCTCTAAATGGAAATCCAATTTGGCGCGCCTGTTAGATTTAAATCTCAATGGCAGCCAGGCGCGCAAACTCCCTTTGGATCGCTTTATTTGCACGGCGCCACTCTCTCCTATACCCGCACGGATAACAGAGCTGTTGCTTGTTTGTAACCCCCACACCGCACTCTCTACAGGGCTGAGAGTGCGTACCTCTGCGGAGTTTCACCAGGTGGACTTTACAGAAGTCAGAAAGACAGCTTTTACCGCAGTGCTCCGTTGAGCTCACGGTCAGCCAGTTGCATGTGTTGAATCCCTTAGGCATGTTATTCGTAGTAGTATACAATTGGTCGCCTTTTCTTCTAAATGAAAGAACCGTCGGCGCTCGGTCACCGGAGCTGTCTCTCCGTAGATGCCGTTTGATTGCCAACATGGTAGCCCTCGCGGGCGGTTGATGGCTTCTAGAGGGGGCGGGGGAGGGTAAAAATGAGGGTGTTGGGGGCGTCTACGACTAATATGGTGGCTTCAAGAGGAAAAGTGGTCCCCACTTCTTTACTACTACATCCTAAATTAAATCTTAAATTAATACGGAAATGTTTTACCAAAATTGTACGATTACATCACTGCAATTGGCCAAAGGGTTGATTAGGTTTTAAGCCAATGTGTAGCTCTGACCATTATTGGTGTCTACCATATTCTGTCCTAAATGCATATGTTGTACTCAGATAAACCCTGGGTTGCTAATAAGTTAAATTAGATAGCGCTTAGTGACAGCGAGACAGTGGCATTAGCCTCACTTAGTGTACATGGACAACAAGGCACTATCCCGATTTAACTGAACTGTTAAAAGTTCAAACACTTTCCATATTTCTGAACCTTACCAATATTACATCAAACGGACTCTTCTACCACAACTCTTTGGATAATTCTATTTTCAATGGAAGGGTGTCTGGTTAGTTTTATCGTTATTATGTTTTATAGAAATTCATGTATTTACTGCAAGTAGCTCAAACCCTGATCAGATGGAGAAGTTCATGTAATGAGGAAATTCACATAACCACATAACCAAATGTGCCACTCGATTGTCACGAGTTTGGATTACATGGCAGACATGATTGCCATGCTTTGCATGCATTTTTACAGTTATAATGGTTTGTTCTGCTACAGAACAGATTCTTTCTCGATCTACAAAAGGCAGACAGAAGTGACAGAAAGGCCAAGTGATAACAATCGAATTATTATGTCCGTTACCAATTATCTGACGAATAGACTTTATTCATTACATCCGTAACTCCTGGCGGAATGTAGAAATGATTCTGTAAAATTGTTCTCAGGAGACGTGTCATAGCTCGAACATAAAAGGCATAGATAAAATACACTTGCCTCAAGATATTACAACATTCATGTTCTGATTAAATTGCAATCAAGTTTCTCCCTTATTGCTTAGAATGCTGGGTAAAAAAAATCTGCAGACGACGTATGGAAATATCATTCTTATTTTGCCCATAAAATAAAATTTGACATTTCATGCACATTGTTTCCTTAGGATACAATTTGCATTAAATGTCAAAAACAAACTTTCTAGAAAAATGAAAAAAAAAATGATATAACTAATTTGTCGTTTGCTGAATTTTCCCATTTAGTGGTACATGTAAAGGTTAAGATTATTTATCTAGAGCTTACACAACAATCAGTGATCATGCCAATTTCGACAAATTGATGATATTTTGCGTATTTTTTTTTCCAGAAAACAGGTTTTGCTATTTCATGCAAATTATCTCAAATGGAGACAAATTGCATGAAATGTCAAACTTTTTTTTTTTCTGTGAAAAATTAAGCAAAATATTTCATTAGGTAGTCTGCTGAAAATTTGACCCAGTGTGCTAAGCGTTAATTTATCCCAGCCTCACAGCATTTTGTAAATGGAAAGATTACTATCGTAGTTTTTCTTCATAAAGGGTTTGATAATTTGGAATTAATTCTTTACCATTTGGACAAATTCAGCAGTCGACAAATTGATGACAGTTATCCGTTTTCCGCCAGAAAATAGGCTTTGACTTTTGTTATGAACTTTTTTCTCCTAAACTTAGTAGACAATTTGTGTGAAATGTCAAAGTCTATTATGAGGAAAAAATAAAAACATAATATAATAAAATGCAAGCATGCGTTGCATTAATTTATATTTTACTGGCATCTTACACGGGTGACTAGATGACCTCTATTAAAGGTCACGGACTGCTAAAGTTTACTAAGCAATCGTGAAAACACGCCTATATAATTTTGACCCCCTTAAACCCCACTTTTATATAGTAAAACTGGGGTTTATAGGGTATACATTATTTTGTTTTATTTCTGCTCAAAAAACATAGATTGTGGGTACTCGTTAGAACCGCCTCGCTGAGGCGGTTCTAACGAGTACCCACAATCTGTTTGAGCAGAAATATAAAACATATAGGAATTTTTTTAATCAGAAAATTTTCCCTTTTTGGTTGTAAAATTTTCCATGTATTTGAATAGGCGTGTTTTCGTAATGACCTGGTTGTTTCAATACGAATACAGTGCCATATTAAATTGCTTCAAAATTTGTGCCTGGTTCTGAAGTGATAGTTTGCTTGCTTTGATGCTAGTAGATATTAACAAACTTTTGAAGATTAGATGTTTATTTTAGATATTACACGATATCTACCATTGCTTTCGAAGAGGCGGGTGTTCATTATATGTAACATGACCTACCATTCCGTTTCTTGATTGGAAGATTTTAGAGTGATAGCTATCATGTAAGTACCAAACACTGACCATTTGAACTTTCAACAACAAGAAAACCAAAGAACAACAAAACAGCAACAACAACAACAAAAACAAAACAAAAGACAACAGCAATAAAAACATACAAAACAAATAAACAAAAACAATAACAAAACACAAAACACAAAAAACAACACAAAAGTACAAAAAACAGCAACAACAACAACAACAAAAACAAAAAAAAGACAACAACAATAAAAACATACAAAACAAATTAAACAACAACAACAACAACAACAAAACACGAAAAACAACAACACAAAATTACAAAACAAAACAAGCAAAGAAACTGCATCACGAAAACATGCCTATATAATTTTGACCCCCTTAAACCCCACTTTTATATAATAAAACTGGGGTTTACAGGGGTATATATTATTTTCTTATTTCTGCTTTAAAACATAGATTGTGGGTACTCGTTAGAACCGCCTCGATCTAACGAGTACCCACAATCTATGTTTTGACCAGAAATATGAAAAAAATATCAGAATTTTTTATCTGAAAATTTTCATTTTTTGGTGGTAAAATTTTCAGTATATTTAAATAGGCATATTTTCGTAATGTGGGCTGTAGAATATTCGCACACATTTATATAATATACAAGTACAGCAGTCGATCTTCAGTCATCTTTACTGGTTTATTTTTGTTCAGTACAAACATTACAACCGTTTTCTGGAGATGAGCAAAAACATTAATCCATCCTTTTAGCAGCAAATCTTACATTTTTACTCCTTTCACATGCTTTAATTCTGTTGTATTTAAATTGTGATTAATTAAGTGTGAAAAAAATGTTCAGATTTACATTAGTTCTGTAACTATAAGAAACAATAGAAAAAAAGGTAAGAGAAAAGTCCAGGGAGTGCCACAATCACAAACCGCAGCCCTTCCCAGACCCCAAGAGGAAGAGGAAACCGACAAATCCAAACAAGCACAAACCGAACAAACGTACGAAAAGCACTAAGATTAGCTAGCTCTCAAGCGAGGTAATCGCAATACTAAAAGGACTGAAAAACACAAGAACAAAATGACACATGGAAAGACATACAACAAATCGCCTCGTAGAATAAACCACAAAGCAACAAAGAGTAAGACTAACACCGGGACCACCGCCTTAGAACGGTCAGTAGAGCAAACCACCGGGGGATTTAAAGCACTTTTACAGCTAGCTAACTTCACCCTGGGTCCCGATGCTACCCTTAATACAGAAATACATAAAAAATCGGTTCGCATAAAGGCTCCCAACTCAGTCAATGCATCAAAGCGAAAACATAAAAATCAAATTAATCACTATAATAAACAAAGACGAGTACTCATGGCTAATTCTACTGTATGCCAGAGTAAATGAAAACCAATAGTTGAACCACGGCGGGCCAAGCCAAAGACATATCGTCAAGCCCCAACCCATTGGTTAAAGTTTTATGAAGAGACCGTCATTGAGTCTGAGGCCCGAACCGCCGTCGTGCAATTAAAGAGTGAAGCATAGCCATCAACAATGATTGGGTTGACAACTAGGCATGCAGTCTGCCGCATAATATCAAGGCTATAGCCAATTCTTTTATAACGGTTAATAAGTTTTCTGAATTGCTCCGAAAAGTTAGATTTACCTACAATTTTTCTAAATCTGTGCACTAAGTCACCTTAAAATTCGGGTTCCGATATACCTTGTTGCAGAAGTGTTTTCAGACTGACGCTATATTTTTCTAACAAGGCACTGTGTCTGCGATAAAATTTCGAAAACGCCTTAGGAAGTTTAAAATAACGATAGCCCTGTCTAAGAATTTTGGCAGTAAGGGCTTTATGACGGTAGTTAACGTCATTAAGATTTGAAGAAGCTCTGGCGAATCTAATAAGTTGAGATATGTATACCCCATAGATTCAAATCCAAAAAAAGGTGCCTCGGTATCGGAAGAATTTGCTCTATTTAATTGGAGTTCTGTAGGGTATATCCGGTCCACCATTTGGTCAAAGTAAATATTGTCAATATTTAATAAATCGTCAAGGTATCTTGAAGTTGAATTGAAAGCCTCAATAATGTCAACCTGAAAACGTGTACATACGTAATTTTGGCTAATATATCTTAGGCATACGTGTGCTTGCGAATATATCTTAGGCATACGTGTGCTTGCGTATGATTTATTCATCTGTAGCGCTTGTACGTTATCCGAAAAATAGCTACGTCACAAAACGATGTGGGCATATGCTAAAACAGCGGATGACCCATTTTTAGACAAATATTACACAAATCTAGCCATCTCTAGTGCATTTCAATCTATTGTTCTCCATGAAATTGAACAACATTGACAGTATTTTCTGTCGTACCGAATAACTGCAATCCCTTCAGGACTTTGATTTGGAGCTGCCTCGTAGTGTGTTCATTGAGAAAAGTGTAAATTTTGTGTGTTCAATGAAAAGCTTGTAAATAGCTTTTATTTGAGCAATAATCGGAAAGCCACATTTTGTACAAATCTGAAATGACATAAAATGTAAAAGAAAAAAGAGGAGATATTTTATAATTCCCAGCTGCTGTGAGCTTCGCTTTCTCCAAGTTTTATGACAAGATTTCCCATGAGCTGTTGTAGAAACGCAGAAGATTAATCAAGTTTATCATCGGTTGTATCGATTTGTTTAATGGGCCTGGGTACACTGGATGGCTTATCCGCCCTTTTTAACTAGGGAGATAACTTTTATGATTTCCTGATTGCTTTTCTGCACATCAGATTCATTCGTAAAAGAGACAAACAGTTGTGACAGAATTGCCTCCCCTTGAATGTGTATCAAATCACTTGAATATATATTTAAGTTTAACTGACATAAAGCTGCTTTTTTAATGATAACTGACAGCACATGTCAGTGAATGGTTGAAAAATAAAAATTACAGCCTCTTTTCAACAAACATGTTTTGGATAACATAGCCATCACGAAAACATACCTATATAATACTGACCTCCTGAAACTCCACTTTTATAAAGTAGAACTGGGGTTTACAGGGGTATAGATAATTTTTCTTATTTCTGCTCAAAAACATAATTTATGGGTACTCGTTAGAACCGCCTCGGTGAGGCGGTTCTAACGAGTACCCACAATCTATGTTTTGAGCAGAAATATGGAAAAATATCAGAGTTTTTTTTATCTAAAAATTTTTGGAGATGAAATTTTCTATATATTTGAATAGGCATGTTTTCGTAATGACTGGCTGTGTTTCAGACAGGTGGTTATTGCAGAACATTTGAATATATAGTAAAGAAGAAATTGAGGGATCATCAAAGTAGCTGTTATTTGGAGTGGTTGTTGCAGAGCTGTTACAAAATAGTAAAATAGTACTTGTTAGATCATTACAGAGGCTGTTAGAAGGAGCTGTTGCAAACCGGTTAAATATGTAGTAAAATAGCACTTGGGTCATCAAAGTGGCTATTATTGGGCTGTGGTTGTTGTAGATAGTTTAAATATATAGTAACATAGCACCTGTGGAATCATCAAAGTGGCTGTATTTGGGATGTGGTTGTTGTAAATCGGTTAATTTTTAGTAAAATAGCAGCACTTGAGGGATCATCAAAGGGGCTATAATTGCTATTGGTTGTTGTAGAGCATTTAAATATATAGTAAATTAGCACTTGAGGATTCATCAAAGTGGCTATTATTGAAATGTGGTTAATAGAGCATTTAAATGTATAGTAAAATAGCACTTGAGGGATCATCAAAGTGGCTATTATTGGGACGTGGTTGTTGTAGATAGTTTAAATAAATAGTAAAATAGTACCTGTGGAATCATCAAAGTGACTGTATTTGGGATGTGGTTGCTGTAAATCGGTTAAATATATAGTAAAATAGCAGCACGAGGGATCATCAAAGGGTCTATTATTGCTACTGGTTGTTGTAGAGCGTTTAAATATATATATTAAAATAGCACTTGAGGATTCATCAAAGTGGCTATTATTCGAATGTGGTTTGTAGAGCGTTTAAATGTATAGTAAAATAGCACTTGAGAAATCATCAAAGTGGCTATAATTGGGATGTGGTTGTTGTAGAGCGTTTAGTTATCAAGTAAAATAACACTTGTTGGATCATCAAAGTGGCTATTATTTGGATGTGGTTGTTGTAGGGCGTGTAAATGTATAGTAAAATAGCATTTGAGGAATCATCAAAGTGGCTATTATTGGGATGTGGTTGTTGTAGAGCGTTTAAATGTATAGTAAAATAGCACTTGAGGGATCATCAAAGTGGCTATTATTGGGATGTGGTTGTTGTAGAGCGTTTAAATGTGTAGTAAAATAGCACTTGTGGAATCAACAAAGTGGCTCTTATTGGGATGTGGTTGTTGTAGAGCGTTTAAATGTGTAGTAAAATAGCACCTGTGGAATCAACAAAGTGGCTATTATTGGGATGTGGTTTGTAGAGCGTTTAAATGTATACTGTATAATAAAATAGCACTTGAGAAATCATCAAAGTGGCTATTATTGGGATGTGGTTGTTGTAGAGCGTTTATATGTATAGTAAAATAGCACTTGAGGGATCATCAAAGTAGCTATTATTGGGATGTGGTTGTTGTAGAGCGTTTAAATGTGTAGTAAAATAGCACTTGTGGAATCAACAAAGTGGCTATTATTGGGATGTGGTTTGTAGAGCGTTTAAATGTATAGTGTATAATAAAATAGCACTTGAGAAATCATCAAAGTGGCTATTATTGGGATGTGGTTGTTGTAGAGCGTTTAAATGTATAGTAAAATAGCACCTGTGGAATCAACAAAGTGGCTATTATTGGGATGTGGTTTGTAGAGCGTTTAAATGTATAGTGTATAATAAAATAGTATTTGAGGGATCATCAAAGTGGCTATTATTGGGATGTGGTTGTTGTAGAGCGTTTAAATGTATAGTAAAATAGCATTAGAGGGATCATCAATGTGGCTATTATTGGGATGTGGTTTGTAGAGCGTTTAAATGTATAGTAAAATAGCACTAGAGAGATCATCAAAGTGGTTGTTATTGGGGAACGGCTATTGCAGATTGGTTAAATACATACTAAAATAGTACTAAAGGGATTATCACTCATTTTTCCTACTGACCATCCCTAGAATAAAGTGTGAGATGACGGTTCCACAATTGCAGTTCTCTTTTCTTTTGCGTCAGTGGTTTAGTAAAATGAAGATCAAAAAGGACTGCCTTTGAAAAAAAAAAAAAAAAAAAAAAAAAATCACGAAAATCGGAGACTCGGTTTGATTGAGCATATATGCAACATATAGGCTGCATACGCCCTATAGGACCGACTAAAGCGGTATTCTATTTTAAAAAAATAAATAACCAGGATGGGCTCAATGATCCCAAAAATTAAGACATACCATGCCGCTTTTTTATTTAAGCAACTCCAGATATTAACATAATAAGCAATGTTATTTTGCTTGCTTATTTAAGAATTAAAATTCAGATTTTTTTTATTGAACTGGACACTACAAAACATTAGGCTATGTTAATGTCTCCGTGAAACCCTTTATAAATAAGAATTTTAGCTTGCATTGGATAATGAAAAAGAGCATCAGGAAAACATACCTATATAGTTTTGACCCCCTTAAACCCCACTTTTATATAGTAAAACTGGGGTTTACATGGGTATACAATATTTTTCTTATTTCTGCTCAAAAACATAGACTGTGGGTACTCGTTAGAACCGCCTCAGAAATACAAAAAATATCAGAATTTTTATCTGAAAAACTTTCAGTTTTTGGTGGTGTAATTTTCAATATATTTAAATAAACATGTTTTCTTAATGGATATGTTAATGTCTGTGTAACCCGAAGTAGTCTTATGTTTTTCATCATCCAGTGCCATTCCGAAAACACGCCTATTCAAATATACTGAAAATTAAACCATGAAAAATTGAATAATTTTCAGATAAAAAAATCCTAATATTTGTCATATTTCTGATCAAAAACATATATTGTGGGTACTCGTTAGAACCGCCTCAACGAGGCGGTTCTAACGAATATCCACAGTCTATGTTTTAAGCAGATATAAGAAAAAATAATGTATACCGCTGTAAACCCTAGTTTTACTATATAAAAGTGGGGTTTAAGGGGGTCAAAATTATATAACGTTATTTTATTCTCGCAATTCTCGGTAGACTTCTACCAAAAGGAAACATTTTTTTAATACCATGGTAAAATACTTCTTAACGTTACATTTGGAACAGCCAAAAAGGCGGAACTTACACGCTACGTCACGGCAATATGCGTGCGACTTCTTTATTACCAAGAACACGGTTGGCTGCACAAGCAGTATTCTTTGTCTCCGCCTTATGTCCGCCTTAATGAGAACGTTTGACAGTGATTTTCATCGAGAAATCAAACGTATAAGAATATAATATTTCATGTAAAAGAACAGCATGAAACATGAAAATGTTGTTGTTGCTTTTGTAACATTGCTATCACTCTATGTTGTCTTACAATTACTGTCGAAGTGGAAACCCAGCTAACGCCTTCCATAGCATATAGCCTTATAGAGGTAAAATTAATTTTATCTTTCAATGTCTATTCGCAGAGGCTCTTGCGGCCCATTATTGCATTTGATCCGCAACGTGAGAAAACGTACCTTCTGATATATGCACCCCTCTAAGACTCCAATCAGCCTGCGCATCCGCGCAGTCTTATCTGGGTCTTCGTCCTCCGCATAAAGAAACTTTGTATCCTTGGCTCTCCAAAATGCGCCCAGTGAATTTTCTGATCAGACTGCGTGAATGCACAGGCTGATCTGAATCTTCGTTGGTTGCACTTGTTCGAAGTCACGTTTTCGGACGTTGGGGCTCATTTGTACATTGACAGAATGTGTCATTGTTAACAGCGTAACAGGCTGTTGCAGCTATTAGAGCAGTCCTGTTGTTGGAGGGAAATTGAATGTTAATTGAATTTTTGGGATGTGTCACGGTAAATGAGGTTTTTAGCACATATGCGAACAGGGCAAGCACAGATCAGCCTTTGCATTTTCACGTTGACCTGATACGTAGGATCTGTCGTGGCTGCAGTTGAAAAGCAAGAGACCAGTTCATGCTGCGCAAATGCGCAGCATGAACTGGTCTCTTGCTTTTCGTATACGACAAAGACCCGTTTTTCTTAACGCAGCATAATTAATAAATTACTCGTCTTTGTGTAAGTCGCTGCAGCTATTATAGGAATGAATTTTATTTTTATGGATTTCATCGTTGTGTAAACTTCGACGAATCACTAAATAACTGAATCAAGTCGGAAGGGCTTTATGTTAAATATGTGGAGTGTACACATAGATAAAACCCACAAAAATAATACTTTACTCCATATAATTCCAACTTTGTCATCAAAATATTACAATTATTGCCAAAAATGTCAATCTTTTGAGACGGCAGAAGGTAAATAGATCCGACGGATACCGGTCTGGACTTTGTGGAAGTGTAAAACTTTTCCTTTTTAATCAATCAAATTTTGTGAAATTATTTAAAGATGAGACTATAACACCTTTATCATATCTGTAATCTTTTGTTCCATTAGCTTCATGAAATTTAACATTTATTTACCAGCCAGCCAGGTGAAACCCAATGTATTCACCATCTACAGCCTACGTCATAACGATAATAGGGATACTTTTTTTCGCCAGTAGGCAGTTTTTCAGAACTTATGATTTTATGTAATTCAGAACATTCATTTAATTTAGCAAATTCACGATTATATGGACTGTCTGTCGTTCGAAAAATTTGAAACGCACTGGATATTCAGACACTTCAACAATGTAAGCTTATATTTTGTAACACTGTATAGTGTAAGGACAGTCGGTCAAAGTATCTACAATAACTAAAAATGTGTATAGAGATTGCATAATTGGTGGAAGATAATATTAAAATTGATATGTTTTATGCACAAAGTGATTTTTCGATGTATTTTACTCTTTTCGTAATTTTAACATTAAAGCCACACAAACTATAAAGTCGTAATTATGTGCAATAGCATATCACCTTGTTGATGACATGGTTGTTGACCCTGGTATTTCCTATATAACATATAACATGTAGGTAGTAGGTGGTATGGGTTTGTTTTTTTCCTCATTTTCCTCTGCGCTGGCCCCGAGGTTATAAAACATTTTTCATGCTCAACTCAGCTTAGTTGGTATTTTCATATTTATAAGTAGAGAAAATTTTATGCTCAGCTGTATTTAGCAAGAAAATATTTGCAATATTTGAGACTATAAGCAGCACAAATTTCATGCTCAGCTAAGCATAAATTCGGGGACTGTTTCATTCCTTCCTCACCTCTATTAGCTCTTCTATTCCTTTTCTTTCTCTGGGAGACGCCACGTCAAGCGATCAATGCCTTCAAACAGGCGGAAAAGTGCGGATGAAGACCATTCTGCGCATGCGCAAAGTATCATCGAAGCATTTGTTCCAAATTGGTTCATTCTGCATAATTTAGCGATTCTGTTAGCGGACAGTGAAGACTGACAAGACCGCGCGGATGCGCAGGCTGATCTGGGCTTTCGCTATCCGCATATGCCTGAAGACCCGTTTCCGCATGACGCGGCCCAAATGACCCACATGGGTTGAAGTGTTAACCAAAAACTCAAACCAACAACTTAACACATAACGTACATGTATCAAAGGGCTGAATAGCCCTGTAATGACAGATTCTATGAGAAACTTATACATTCCAGAAAATCATTTTGCCTTCCATTTAAGCTTATGTGAAGCTTCTCCTTCGAAAAAGAAGAAAACAAAATGAGCTGCAGCGAAAAACAAAGGCGCTGATCAGTCTGTGTGGACGCGCAGACTGATCTGCGCCTTTGTTGTTCGCACATGTATTAGAGCGAGTTTTCTTAGCGGTTCATATGAAGACTTGAATCATGGATCAAGCACAAGTCGCACTACTTTTTGTTGATATCTCAATGGCGTACTAATATACACAAATGGTCTACGTTTTTTGCGCGGATAAATACAAACTTCAATAGAAGTCAAAGCCACTTTCACTAAAACCACGCATGGCAACGAAGAATGACAGATAAAATCTGTCATTAAAAATTGCACTTAAGGATTTATGCGCAGTCTGGTCAGAATATTCATTGTCCGCCTGAGGGAAGAATTTGGTTCATTCCTATCCACAAAGCGTCCAACGAATACTCTGCTTAATTGTGTAGATGCGTAGGTTGATCTGATTCATCCCTGAGGGCATAAGGAACATTGGCTCACACATTTCAGCTCATAAGTTTACAGACCTCGAAAATTTAGGCCAGTATTTAAGAAGACGGGATACACTTGTTAGATTGCCTGCCATTTTTGTTACAAAAAACACACAAAGAAAACTTACAAACAAACAAAAAAACAAACAAACATCTTTTTATTTTTTTTTTATATGAATTTGCTCCCATTCCTTCTGAAAATGGATCTACTCCAAAGGGAAAACATGTTGCTCCGCATGCAAGGACTTTGTGTGAAGGAAAGCTACAGCAACAGTAATAACCACAAAAACATTATCAAAGTATATAAACATTCCTGCAAACAAAACGATATGTTCCAGTCTCAAGTAGCACTAATAAGCCCTTGCATGCTACGTTTCCCTATAGAAATAAGGAAATGTAGCTGAAAATCAAAGCTCTGAGAGTGCTGATGGTGTGGAGTGGCGAGGGGAGGGGGTGGGGGGGGGGTGGGGGTCGGGGAGGGCGAGGGGAAGGAACGTTTGCCTGAAATTCTATAGGGCTCTACTGAGCCCTTTTTAAGTGTTATAGGATCGTGGGTCGGGTTACACGTTTTACCCAACGCTGTAGATTTGGCACATTTTACTTGAATATTCAAATTCGCTCACCAAAACTTGTATTCAGTATGATTAAAATCTTATTTCTTCAAAAATTTGAAGTTTTCTTTGGGTTTGATAATTTATTCGCTATTTAAGCGTCAGAGTGTATAAGGCTAATATTTATGAATGCAGAATTTTGGGTGCATTCAACCGTTTCGCACGTGAACCTGGGCAAAAATGGCAATAACTAGGGGTAGGGCTAGAAACCAGTCTGAAAATACTTTTTGCTGCACATTTTGACCAAACCTGAAGTTTTATGCTTGTCAGTTATTGTTAACACCGAAGAAAAAGACTTTTCTTGAGGTCACATGACCTTATTATAAAACAGTGTAGGTAAAATACGAAACTGTTGAATTCTGTCTGGTACCCGTTTTATCTTGTCAAAAATTGTAGCATGCTTTTCTGTGGATTTTATCTTGAAAACGACATGGCTTACAGGTATTGATTTCTGGAAAAAGTAATATTCTGCAGGCGCTCTGTCAAATTTTCAACTGTTCCGGGCCAGTGCGTTGTCCTGGAGTTGATGATAATCATTCGAAAACTGCACATTTTGCATAAAATTGGTCGCAGTCGGAGGTGGGTGGGGTATTGTTTACATTAGTGCAACAGCAGGTTTTGGTACATTGCAGTTATTTTTTATGATGATTAAATTATTATTTGGTATGTTTGCAATTTATTGATACAGTACCTAATAGACATGTACTGTTTTATATTTGCTGTGATTGCATTTTATTTGTGTGACGGCTGTGAATAGGTAGAAATGGAAGTCAATACTGTGGAGTGCACCCTTAGCGTTATCAACGATAGAAGGGAACTATTTGTTATGCAGTTATTAAACTGCTAGTAACAGGAAAACGGATTGTCGAATTATGGTATGCTAACCGCCGAAAAACATAGCTGCAAAATAAGAAACTTATTAAGGGGGATCAGTGTAAGTGGCAATGCCTGTATTCCACTTCTTTGAGTCTATTGGTTTATTCCGAGGCTTCTGCGCCATACTTGATATTAATCTTTACCGCTTCAGGAGCAATTCAGCAACGACAATTATTTTTCCTAGTTTTCCAAAACAACAGGTTTTGACATTTCATGATAATTGTCTCAAAGGAGACAATTAGCGCATTAAATGCCAAAGCCTGTTTTCTGGATAAATAAGAAAAAAATATTTCAAAATGTCGTCTGCTGTATTTTTGACCATGCATTCTATACGTTAACAGATACTAGTATTGACATGCCAGATACATGTACCCTCATCCTGACATATGATAAAGTGCTTTCACTTCGTCTGTTTGAGCGCTTAAAAAATTTCAGCAGACGACACGAAGGAATATTTTTCTTATTTTCCCCAGAAAACAGGATTTGAAAGTTCATAGAAATTGTCTCCAGTGGAGACAAATTGCATGAAATGTCATATCCTGTTTTCTAGGAAAAAAAATCATCAATTTGACGTCTGCTTAATTAGACAAAAAGAGTGGTAAAGGTTAATTGCATGCTATCGTGACAGCCACTGAGGCAGGGCTGTTGTGCTAACATTCTTTGCTATCACTCATTAACACATGTCCAAAACAAATCCTCTTAACGCTTAGCACTCTGGAAAAAAAATCAGCAGATAACATTTTAAAATATTATGAGAATTTTTCCCAGCAAACCGATTTTAACATTTCATGCAAATTGTCTCCATTAAACACAATATGCATAACAGGTCAAATCCCGTTTTCTGGGGAAAATAAGAAAACATATGGAGTTTGTCGTCTGCTGCATTAGCTCAGAGTGTAATTAAAGTTAAAGTAGAAAATCCATTTTCAATCCTGTTCGTAACACACAGTTATTTCCGTTTTATTCTCTTCTAAAGGGTTAGCGAGTTTATAAAGATTATTGTCAGCTTCCGGAACAACTGACGGGTGCAGATAGTTAGTATCTGCTGGCGCTAAATTTTAGACGACAATTTTTCATCACCAAATAACAATAACAGCAGCAGCAACAATAACAACAACAAATGACAACAATTAACAAATAAAAAAAAAAACACACAAATTGCTATAAATATTAACAAATAATAATAATAATAACAACAACAACAACAAATAAACAAAAACCGACAAAAACAAAACAACAACAAAAATCAAACAAAACAACAACAAAAAACAACAACAACAAAAAACAAAACAAAACAATAACACAAAAAACAAAACAAACAATCTACAAACTATAAAAACAACAACAACCAACCAACAAACAAACAAACGAAAGAAAAACAAACAATAAAAACAAACATAAAATAAATATAGGATCTTACACGAGTGGTCATTTTATATGAAATTTATGAAACGAGCCTTCGGCGAGTTTCATAAATTTCATAATAAATGACCACGAGTGTAAGATTCTGTTTATCATATGACCCTTTTAAATTGGATTTTATCGCCTTTAAAGTTGACACTTGTTCAACAGAAAATGCATGGTTGACATGGACGTCGTCATGACGTTACTTGTTCCCGCCAAAGTGTTATATAACGTGTGGTTATACGATATTTATAACATGACGTTATCCACTGAATAACAGCGACGTCATATGATAAATAAATATCCTAAGTATTCGGGCACCTTTACTCCTTACATTACTTCGTCTGTTAGGGTTCTTTTTGTTTGTGCGTCTGTGCGTTCATATGTGGCATTTGGTTTGGCATTATTTGTTCTTCATCTCTGCTTCTTTTGTTTTCTCGGGTGGGCTGTGTTTATTGATTGTAATATTTCCTGGTTATCTTCACATTTTTTGTCCTAATTTGAACGTCCATTTTATTATCTATTGATGTGTCTAAAACATAGCATTTGGGTGGCAAATATTGTGGACTCTGATAAGACGCCGCGTTGTTTTCTGGGTCTTGTTTGTCCATAGCTGCCTGTCCAAATACTTAAGAAATAGATCAGCTCTAGCAGTGATTTGTTGAGTAATAAATCACTGTTTGGAGGTCAGTTGTAATACTTTAGTTTAATACGGTATGTGCCGAATATACCTGTCACATGGCACGCATCACGAAAACATGCCTATAAAATTTTGATTCCCTTAAACCCCACTTTTATGTAGTCAAACTAGGGTTTACAGGGGTATTCAATATCTTTCTTATTTCTGTTCAAAAACATAGGTTGTGGGTACTCGTTAGAACCGCCTCGTCGAGTACCCACAATCTATGTTTTGAGTAGAAATATGAAAAATATTAGATTTCTTTTATCTGAAAATTTTCATTTTTTGGTGGTAAAATTTTCAGTATATCTGAATAGGCATGTTTTCGTAATGAGACATTTTGTACAAATAGGAAATTAACATATAGTTTAGATCATCATTACGAAAACACGCCTATTCAAATATATTGAAAATTTTACAACCAAAAAAAGGAAATCTTTCAGATAAAAAAATCTGATATTTTTCATATTTCTGCTTAAAACATAGATTGTGGGCACTCGTTAGAACCGACTCAGTACCCAAAATCTATGTTTTTGAGCAGAAATAAGAAAAATAATGTATACCCCTGTAAACCCCAGTTTTACTATATAAAAGTGGGGTTTAAGGGGGACAGAATTATATAGGTATGTTTTCGTGATGATGATCAGACGGTTCATATTGAGCCCCGTCACCAGAGTTTATGCTGTTTGCAAAGCCTATCTGTAATATCGGGCTAAAACAAATGAGGAGTATAAGGTGGGGGAGGGTGTGGAGTTTTGTGGTAGAGTTGGGGAGGGTTTTAAAAATTTGAAATGCGGCCATCGTGGCTTTGTATATTACGCGTAATGCCCTTAAATATTACTTAAGTCATATCGAGACCATTGAAGGATGACAATGAAAGGCTGTGTGCAATGTAGCATCGTACCATCACAAGCTGAATTCTGCCCCAAAGAGATTCGAACTCGCGACCTCGGCCACCAAGGTGCTTCTGTACTAGTAATACCTTCGTCTAGAATCAGTTTTCATTTGCAACTCCCATGTTGGTTTCATAAAGGACTCTCCAAATATGAAGGAGTGGGGAAATAAAAATACGTGGGAAGTTTGCTAATTAATAAGTATTACATTTACAGTTGGATCTCGTTATCTCAAACAATAGTAACTCAAACTACTGTTTTAGCCAAACAAAATTATGGATAATGTCGACTTAGTTTTGCTTTACATTTTCAAACTCCTGAACCCAGTTGTTCAAAACTAACGATGTCGTTAGTTAACGTATTGTTAAAACTTAGATCATTAAATATGGAATATATGCTAATATTTTTGCTGAAAAAATGTGAGAAGCTTTTGCATTTGCAAAAGCTACTCACATTTTTCAGCAAAAATACCTGTGAATTAGATACTGTACTAGAGCAGTTTACATTTTGATCACTAACGAGCTTGTTAAGCTAACGATGCTTTGAACAACTGGGCCCTGTTCTCTCATAGTATTCTTATCTCAAACTGAAAAGTCTAGTTCCTTGGACTTTGAGATAACGACCGAGAATCGACTGTACTCGTAATTAAAAACTCACGGGCCTCCGTTAATTTATTTCTTTTTTCATCAGTTGCATGACACTGGCGTATAAACGATGATAAAACGTAAAAGAAATAAATGTAGGAAAATTTATCAAATTTGTTCCTACATTTTGACATGTTCGATAAACGACATACAAAAACAGCAACATATTGCCTGCCAGAAAGCCATGCCCTGTTAAGTGTTTGGCAAATATTTGCGCAATTCTTTTCCATGACATTTTCTTTCTGGATATTATTAAACCAGCCAGTAAAATAGGCCAATGAAAAAACGGTGCACAGAAAAACCTTCATAATGCCATAAAATGAGCAACATAAAAAGACCCTTATGCCATATATGCATGCACGAATAGCGAAGGTCAGGATCAGCCTGTGCATTCAGTTAAAGGCTCCATATTCCTAAAAAATATATTTTTGTCCAAGAAAGATTTAATAAATTGATATATGGTATTAACATTATCATAAAATGTGGCATCTGACAGCCTGTAAAATTTCAATTAGTCTCGTTTTTGAACTGGATCAAAAAGAAAATGATTTTTATCGTATCTCTGAATAAATGTTTCAAAATTCTGCCATTTTTCACGGAAAACACATTTTGTCGCTTCTTCCTATTGGCATTCTAGCACATGAAGACCCTTCGAAAATGGGTCTGCTATAAAAGGAAAGAACTTGCTCCCAAAGGGGAGCAAATCCTGTCCCTATAATGCAGTCTCATTTTCAGGAAGGAGGCCCGTGAAAGCGCATCAATTCCCCTTAATTAACCCGAAAACGGCATCATCACGGGTACCCCTAAAAAGTTACATCACGAAAACATACCTATATAATTTTGACCCTCTTAAACCCCACTTTTTTACAGTAAAACTGGGGTTTACAGGGATATACATTATTTTTCTTATTTCTGCTCAGAACATAGATTGTGGGTACTCGTTAGAACCGCCTCGCCGAGGCGGTTCTAACGAGTACCCACAATCTATGTTTTGAGCAGAAATATGAAAAATATCAGAGTTGTTTTATCTGAAAATTTTCATTTTTTGGTGGTAAAAATTTCAGTATATTTGAATAGGCATGTTTTCGTAATGATAAACAATAGTGTATAACATTATTAAAACTGTTATATTCTATTAAGCAAATAAACTACATGCCCTGCTGTGATAATAGTTCTATCTTCTATTGTTGAATAACGTCAATGGTGTATATAAAGGGCGGGTAATAAATAATGAACATTCGATTAGTTTCTGACAATAGAACTATAATCTCTCAGCAACTTACAGCAGATGCAGTAACTTTCACAAGCGTGTCGTAGACTTGCCAATGGCACATTCACAAATGCTTGTGTCTATAGCCCGTTAATGTAGGAAAAGCACTTCGGTAGAGATCAAAATGTAATATTGTCCTGTGACCTCAGACTTCTGGTTCCCAGCTGCATTATCCAGCTGCATTACTTTAAATAGAAAATTGTAATCAAAAGTCGCAGGTCGTCGGACAGGGTTATTTTTACCTTAGTTTATGTAATGGAGCTGCTTAAGATTTACCATTCTCTGGGCTAATTTAACAGACAGATTGATGCTATTGTTCTTATTTAACCAGTATGCAGAACATTAAGCCGGCATAATAAGTTTGTCCAAAAAGTTCGTGGACATGCTCGAAAACATACGATATTGATTATATCAGTTTAAATCGGCATAGTTGCTGAAAAGTCCAACATTCACTGACTTTACATTTACAGAGATTCATGAGAATTTATCGGCTAATTTTAGCGCTAGTGCTGAAATAATGTAAAGTAAGCACCACGACGTATTTTGTGGCGTCACTGTTCTGATGGGCTCGGAATCATCAATGAAACTCTATTTCCAGATCAACGATTTCTGAAGTTTTTCTTATACAATACGTACATAAACTACCGTATTTCTTAAATGTTTTAGAGATTTTTTATGCACATTGGCAATAGTTCGTAGTTTGATGTGATTTGCAGACAGGTATATGTAGAAAAATATATATATTATCAGTGCAAAAATGTATTTTACTACAATATGTTAAAAAAGTATTTTTTTTGGTTATTTATACTGTTTTATGCACGAGTACTTGTACAAGCACGAAAACGAGCTCCGTGGAATCTGGTGACGTCATTGTTTACGCAATTCAGAACTATGTCTTTCTACCTTAAAAATTGATATTTTCAACATGCTTTTTTATTGGTTATTCAAATTTCACAAATACAGCATAAGCAGACTATTGTTTTCAATATCATGAGACAGCTAAATACAGCGATATTAGAAGTTTAGGGTGGCACTATGGACTGCCACCCTATACTACTGATATTATCGAATTCAGTAGAAGCATTTTGTTTGGAATATCAGAATTTCTGAAGTGCTCCGTGGTCAACACCCTATGGTGCTATGCAAACACGAATAAACGCTTCCTGATACATTTTAATAATGCTGATTATATCTGAAAAGTTTCGAGACCCGAATTTCACTTTTGGCCAGTTTTCATGAAATTTCAACAACCGGAAGTGCAATTGCATATGCAGTCCACGAACTTTTTGGACAAACCTCATGCATATTTACATATGCAATTTTTGCGAGGCCGTTCTAACGAGTACCCGCAATCTATGTTTTGAGCAGAATTATGAAGAATATCAGATTTTTTTTTAATCTGAAAATTTTCATTTTTGGTGGTAAAATTTTCAGTATATTTAAATAGGCACGTTTTCGTAATGACTGCTTCCGAGTAAAACGCCATGTGAAACAAAAACGACTCTCCGAAAGATGTAGAAAGCAGAGTAGTCAAATAGAAGTGTTCAGATGTAGGATGTGTATGGTTGGAAGTTGCTACATTAGTTAAGCAATTGCGTAAACGTACCTGTGTAAATCGTCTATAGCACTGCTCTAGATAGGATGGATTTTAAGGAAAACTTGTGCACTTTCAGCGGGGAGGCAGCTCTGGAAAAATTGTTTTGCCCCCATTCTGGAAAAGGGTCTCCTTAAAACAAATTGTTCCAGAAGGAAGCAAAGTCATTCTCTTTAAAGTAGACCCCTTTCCTTTAAGAGTAAACCCGCTATGGAAATTTGTGCAGTAAAGGAATCATGAAGTCAAAACTATTGTCTCCCTTGTACAAAAATGGCAGAAAATCTACCAAGTGTATCCAGTCTTCTTTAACCATTAGATATTGTCATACAGTCGACTATCGGTATCTCGAAGTTTTCCTCGATAGCGCAGTTGGATGCGTGTCCGACTGGTGATCAGACGATTGCGGGATCGATCCCCGCAGGTCGCCAACATTCTTTTTTTTTTTTTGAGATTGATCATGAAATATTTTTTCCACGGTTATTCTTTCCCTTCCGCTGATTAAAGAAGGGCAGTTGTCAGTTTCTGTCCAAAGAATGTGCACAAACCTGATTAACCATTTAGAGGACTATGCCTGTCCAGTAAACGTGTGGTTAGGTAGACTGACCGCGCTTGATATGACCCAACACAAACAAAATCTGAAATATTTCGTGATATCCGTACCTCGACATATCAGATTTGCAGAACTGAGGGAAAAAATTCACAAATAAATATATGGTTTGACTCTTGAAGTAAGAGATATTTTGAAAATATTGTGGAAAAGAGGGCAATATTTAGTTACCTTTTGTTACTTTTTGTTAGAGTTCCACGTGAAAACAGAACAGATTTTTAGATGACCTGGATAACTTTTGAAAAAATTCTGAAAAACATTTCATGAGTAATGGCCCTTTGTAAATTTGGGCATTGTCCGCTTTTCAGCAAAATATCTCTAAAACTGTACAAGCTAGAGCCTCTGAACTTGACGAATAGACTGGTAGTGATAAGTAGA
The DNA here is from genome assembly GCA_964016985.1 of Anodontia alba. Taxonomy (NCBI): domain Eukaryota; kingdom Metazoa; phylum Mollusca; class Bivalvia; order Lucinida; family Lucinidae; genus Anodontia; species Anodontia alba. The sequence continues at coordinate 57,573,636 of OZ024831.1, forward strand.
TGACCTGATTGACTTTTAAATAAATTCTGAAAAATACTTCATGAGTTATGGCCCTTTGTAATTTTGAGCATTTTACCTTGTCAGCAAAATATCTCAAAAACTGTTGGAGCTACAGCCTTGACACTTGGTGAATTGATTGGCAATGACGAGTAGATGACCTGGTTAATTTTTTTTAATAAATTCTGAAAAAAAAAATATTTCAAGACTAATGGCCCTTTAAAAATTTGGACATTTTCCCTTGTCAGCAAAGTATTTCAAATATTGTTGGAGCTTGAGCCTCATAACTTGATAAGTAGATTGGTAGTGATTGGTAGTGATGAGAAGGAAGTTGGAGGGGACTATTGCGTCTGGTCATGAGTAATGTCCCTTTGTAAATTTGGGCATTTTCCCTTGTCAGTAAAATATCTTAAAACTGTCGGAGCTAGAGCCTCATAACTTGATGAATAGATTGATAGTGATGAGAAGATGACCTGATTAACTTTTGAATAAATTCTGAGAAATATTTCAGAAGTTATGGCCCTATGTAGAATCGGCCAGTTTTACCTTGTATTATCTTTAGAGACAAGCACATTGTTAGGGGCATAGTGTTTTACAAACACAATTTCTAGTTGTTTAAAAAGATTGACAGTTATAAATAAAGATCAGAATGACAAACAGTGTATATATAGATGAGTGTCTCATCTGGCTCTTCACAGTTTACAAAAGTATATATCTTGGTCTACAGGACTGAAATGATTCAAATTCAAATATTGTGTGTGTATTCGTAACTGGTCCAGGAAGTATGTTCACGATATACGAGCGTAGTTTGCAATTTGATTACGTGTTCTGATTAGTTTCAGTGTATTTTGATTTGGAAACAGGATCTGCTTTAATGTATGCATGCGGCTGGATGAAATAATCAAAGCACTGACAGCTCAAGTGTGTCGATGGTCTCTGAGTGTAGGCTGGGAAAATAGTCCTGAACGGGGATTTTAGATTGTTTTATTTAACTCTTATTTTCCAGTTATTTAAGCAAACAGTGCAGACCCTGATCAGACGCCGCAGATCTGGGTCTGCATCGTTTGCCAATGTCCTCGTCCAAGTTTAACAGATAACCCTCTGTCATCAGCCTCTAACGCCACAGCGACAAGAATAGCGCGGCTATATACGAGTACATAAAAAAACGTTACCTGGAATTCGTCTTACGCGCGTTTTGTTTACACTGGTCAGTGATGATCACGTGGACAACTACCTGAAGGAAATGTTTGGCGTTAGGCTCAACTGTAAACAATCTACACTAAAAGATCACATCCTCCCAGTTTTTTTTTTTTTTTTTCAATAATTTACAATCTTATTTTTCATCGATAATTATTATTTCGGAGTGGCTATTTAAGATGCAAAATGGTATTATATTATTCTAGTGTCCCTTCTCCGGGAACAAATTTGTAATTAATGTAAATCACCCCTTATAACCTACGTCATAACAATGGTGAAGACACCTATTTTCGTCAAAAACTAGTTAACGGAATCCTGCTGAACAAATAGGGATTTACGAAAATCAGAATATTCCTTTAGTGCACCAAATTCACTGTCATATTGACTGTCTGTCTTTTGAAAAATCGGGCTTCTGAGTCGCAAAGGGTAGTCTGACACTTCGACCGTGAATATTGATTGATATTCAATAACAATAGTAATTTAAGCACAATTGGTCGAAGTACCTACACAACTAGAATACGTATGGAGTTCGCAGTTTGGTTAAAAGCAGTACTAAAATGGATATGTTTTGTGCACTCGGTGATTTTTAGGTAGAATATGCAATCCTCATATATCAGAACAAATGTTACAGTCGCGGTTATGTGCATATCACCAGGTTGATGACATAGGTTGTTGACCCTGTAAATAGCTATTTTAACATTTTTTGGTTAATGACTGTAAATAGCCAATTTAATGATTTTGGCTATATACAGTTGACGGCTAATACCCTCTTCCTTATCATTATTATCGTAGTAGAGTTGTTGTTGCTACTGCTGTTGTTATTTCATCTTTGTTCATTTACTAATCAACCTGGTCATCTCCAGAGGCTACACTTCCACGGGAAGCGACTGTGTCAAAATTGATTTGCTTTTCCTTCTGAAAAGGGTTAGGATAAAATGAATCCAGTCCCTTTAGCAATTCAGAGACATCCCACGTTTATTTGAAAATATTGCCTACCGTACTGATGGGAAATTCTATATTCAAATGCATTTTAGTCCAAAGCTCCACTAGATGTCATGTGCATCACTGTGCATTTATTCACAGCTATAATACCTAGTATTTAGGGCGCAAAAGGCTTATGCATTAGCTTTCTATTGATTTAAAATTAGATACCATCAAAATTAAGTCTGAGTCAGAGCGATGCAACTGTTTTTCTATTGCAAATAATTTGTGTTTCATTTTTAACATTTACAGAGGCTTCTAATTCTACTAACGGGGCTGTGACCCTCGGAACGACTTACAGGAGGAGAGTGCCATATCATTGGCTGGCTGGCTTCAGCAGTGATTGACATTAATGGGTTTGTATAGTCCTTGCTCCATATTACTGTCAGATTAAGAAACGGTTTCAAGTTTGACCTTTATCACGCTCAGGGCAAATTCAACAGACAACAATTTGATGATTTTTTCAGAAAACAGGGCTTGACATGCCATGTAAACTGTCTTACAGGGTTTGAACTTTCATGCAAACTGTCTCCTTAGGAGATAGTTTGCATGAAATGTCAAACCCTGTTTTCTGGAACAGATCAGAAAGATATTTCAAAATGTCGTCTGCTGATATTTTTTCGTTGACTGTGCAACTGGCATGTGTAATTATTATTTCTGTAAACAGTTAATGAAGTCCTGCAGAGGTGAAAGCTATTATACCAGTTTCTCTAAGAGGACGAGAGTGTATTCCTGGTGAACTCTCAGTCAGAAGCCAATCAGATGATAGGAACCTGCACACTTCATGTTGCACAGGTATACTGTGGAGCTGATAACCCCGTTGGTAGAATTTATAAGCCTCTGACATTTACCAGTATCTGGGCTGATTCACCAGACGACCAATTGATGTTATGTGTCTTATTTTTCCCAGAAAAGAGGTTTTGACATTTCATGCAAATTGTCTCCTTCTAAGGAGACAATTTGCACGAAAAGTCTAATCCTATTTTCTGGAAAGAAAATCAGAAAAAAATATTCCAAAGTGTCGTCTGGTGAATTTTTTGCCTGGAATGTTCTTACTTTTTTTTTCAAGAAAATAGTCTTTGGCATTTTATGCTAATCGTCTCCTAAGAAGGAGACAGTTTTGCATGGATATTAATCCTATTTGCTGGGAAATATTTTAAAGAGTCGTTTGCAAAATTTCCCCCCATGCTGTTAAGCGTTAAAGGCCATTTCACAGAAGTAGCAGTACTGTAGGAAAACACAGATGAAGAAGTGACTGATGATTTGTTTTATATCTTACCTTGTGTCATTTTGTTCTTGTGTTTTTCAGTCCTTTTAGCATTGCGATTACCCCGCTTGGGGAATAATCTTAGTGCTTTTCGTACGTTTATTCGATTTGTGTTTGTTTGGATTTTTTTTGTCGGTTTCCTCTTCCTCTTGGTGTCTGCGGTTTGTGATTGTGGCACTTCCTGGACTTTTCTCTTACCTTATTTTGTAAAATATGTAATGGTAATGGTGCCCAGCGTTTTGGCCTTTTGAATAGTATTTCAGTTACATAATACATTTACATGTGTGCGTTTCATTCTGCACATCGGCGGGTTCGAACATTTGTATTTTGGAACTGCATCAGATTTAAGAAATTGCTGTGCACATGTTGGTGATCATTATGTAGATTTGTTGATTTACATTTGTGTATTATTAACCAACATGAAAATTATCGTAAATCCAATACGAAAACATGCCTATTCAAATATACTGGAAATATTACAACCAAAAAATGAAAATTTTCAGATAAAAAATTCTGATGTTTGTCATATTTCTGCTCAAAAGAATAGATTGTGAGTACTCGTTAGAACCCCTCGCCGAGTACCTACAATCTATGCTTTTGAGCAGAAATAAGAAAAATAATGTATACACTGTAAACCGCAGTTTTACTATACAAAAGTGGGGTTTGAGAGGGTCAAACTATATAGGCCTGCTTTCTTGATGGTAAATTTGAAGATACCCAGGAAAAGCCGCAGTCACAAGGCACAGCGTGTCCAAGGCACCAGATAAGGGTAGCCGTTTATGCAAAGATTTACGGAATGTAAAATGCCAGTCACATTCTTACTTTCTCAAGACATCAAATTCATTTGGTACATGTACATTTATTAGACCTCATTAATATTCATAAGCTATATTACAAATTTCAGTGGCAGAGACCATATCACATGCAGGGTAATATTCTGTCATGGTACCCTGTAATATTCACCTCTCAAGTAATATTACCGTCTAACGTCATTGCAATAAGCGCAGTTAACATGCAGGGTAATTTATGCCGGGCTGGAGCCCGGCGTATCTATTTGAGGTTGTTTTTGTAAAATGTGTATGCATTTGGAGAACATCGGTTTTATTCCAGTTTTATGGGGTTCTTAGTGGGGTTATATATAACTATTCACCCCCACTTTTTTTATTATTATTATTCAAAGTCACACTTTTGCAGCAGAGAACTGTGCTATTGGTAACATAGTGAAATACAAAATGGAAAGTACTGTGTAGAATGAATGTAGCAATGTGGGTTTTGTTCATTTAAAAGAGAAATAAGCAGTTTTCCCGTAGGAGCCCCAATTTGACCATTCAACCTGAAATGAGCTTGTTGCTGTCAATATTCGTACGCGTTTGAATTTTTTTCATTTCGTTTTTTTTGTCGTACTACGAAGAAGAAAAAAAAGATATTTTTCTTTGTTTACGATTGGAAATATGCATTCTCAAATCGAACGGATTATAAGCTTTAATAATACAGTTTAATTTGATATTCAAGCTGGAAAAGATTTGGGCCGAAAGAAAACGTTATGAGTGGAGAAAAGAACGAAACACTGCTACATAGATGATTTAGGATATAGTATGTTCGGATGGCCTGCCTAGAAAACAGACGATCGTAGTTGATTTTTTTAACATAGTTCTGATAACGTCTATAATGTTTAATCGTTGAGTATTGCGATAATTTATATAATTACAACCTTTCATAAATTATAACATTTTTTCACTATACTACGATCTATAGGGATCCAAGTAATGCATGACAGCCTAGTTTCCCGGCGTATTGATGATTTGCATCAGTGTTTTCTTGTATTCTACTTGTATCAGGTTTCCCTGCAATATTACCCTCGCAGGTAATGTTACCCTCTGGTGACGCCATTGCTGTCAGTTCAGTTGCAGTTGTAATAATTTGGTTTAATAAAATAATTGTTGTTCTTGTGCAAGGGTAATGACGTTTTGTTCACCCTCGGCAGTTAATTGTATCCTCAGGCAAGCCCTCAGGTAAAATTATCTGCCTCGGGTGAACAAATCGCCAAATCAAAAGGGCAATAATTGTATAACAGTATCCTAGTTGAGGGGTTTTAGTGAAACTACCCCACCCACTGTCGTTGTGCCCTCGGCACATAAACTTACAGAAACGATCCTTTTCTGAATGTATGTATATACTGTCTGAGTAAGCAATGCTATAAATAATACCGCATATGAGCACAGATTAAGTCAATATGAAATAAGCCTATATTGAAAATAAAAGTTCAAAATCAAGGACAGACAACTTAAAAATGAGTCAATGTAGAAAAAATCCCCGATAATTCTGAAATGTCCATTATATCATTTATTCAACTGCCAAATATCTTTTGGATCACATCCAAAATAAAAACATGTGGTTTTGCGTAAAGTTGGGGCATTGAAAATCGCTGAAAATTAGGTATGTCTTATAAGCGAGTATTTTGCCACAACTGATAGCAGATCTATTTCAATATTGTCATCATCTCTCAGGTACATAAGTGTATGTAGCAGCTAAAACAATTTGTTTCTGATCAGGCATCCCAATAATATAAAATAACATTTTAGTCATAGGACCCTCAACCGTATTGAATTACCCCACCCACTTTCATCATGCATGTGGTTAAAGAACATGTTACTGATTGACTAGATATCTCGTCACATGTCAGCCCATACACAGTAGCATAAATGGGCAACGTGAGAAGAAAATGTAAAGTGGCCATAAAACAGGTCTTATGGAGACTGGTCCTTTTACAACCCTAAAAAGAAAATTTTCAGATAAAAAATCTAATATTTTTCATTTCTTCTCAAAACATTGATTTTGGGTACTAGTTAGAACCGCCTTCATGAGGCGGTTCTAATGAGTACCTACAATCTATGTTTTAAAAGCAAAATAAGAAAAAATAATATAAACCACTGTGAACCCCAGTTTTACTATATAAAAGTGGGGTTTAAGGGGGTCAAAATTATAGAGACGTGTTTTCGTGATGATTTAGGAGTGATCAGCGATCCTTTATATAAATTTAAAAAAAATAAAAAAATCCTGGAAAAGGGTCGATGATCGGGAAGGACTTGAAAATATTATGTACAGTATTATGAAGTTCGGGCAGACATCTTACGGCCACCGCAAGGCACTAATTTAGCTGCAGTAAAAGTAAATAGATTCTAAAAGGTATGAATCTTCAAAGCAATGAACACAAACATTTACATTAAAATATTAGGCAGATTTTTAGATTTCAGGATTTGCCAGATTTTTTCTTTCTATAACAGTTTGTAGCGCATAGCCTTGTTGTACTTATACCAAAACTTCCCTCGTTTTTGTTCCCGACCGATTAAGTTCGTAGAATAGAGCGATCAGCATCGCATCCTTCTGCCCGACTGTCCGCCCGTCGACACATTCTTATGCGCTCTATAACTCTACCAGTCGAGTTATTTTGATATTTCCATACCAGTCGAGCTACTTTGATAATATTTCGTACGTATATAGGTCAGGTTCAGCAGGAATGTCGAGTGCAAGAATGACAGCTGTCACTTATGCTCATTTTGTAGTTATTTCCCCTGAATGAGTTTTACGGGTACTGTTTGTGCGCGCCATGAGTGCCATACGGTTTGGAATATTTAGACACTATTTAGTAGAACTGTTGATCAAGTTCAGGAGGTGTGACGCGGGCAAGAATGACAACTTCCACTTCTTCAATTTTTGCATTATCAGCCCTTGCCATTTTACCTCGTAGAATTTTAAGGCATTTTTAAAGCGCGCTCGTTAACTTCTCTGCCCATTGAATCTTTTTTCTATATAATATTTCGTAGGAAAACTAGGTCAAGTACCCCAACCGAATAGGTTTGCAGGAATGCCAGTCAGCCTGGCGTCCGTCCGGGCACACGAATGGGCATATATTGGGTATTTTTTAAACTATTCCCTTTATTCCTTAGACTACTAGTGGGTACATTTAACGTACTGTTTGGTATTTTTTAACAAAGAAAATACCCAATAAATGCCAGAACAAAGGAACGTCTGTCGATCCTCCTACCAGCTGTCCATTTGTAGATACATCCTTGTGCGCTCCATAGCTACAATACATTTAGCGAATTTTACCTCAAGAGCGTTTAGGAAACTTCTTATATGGTGCTCTCCTACTCTCTTGCACCGAGATTTCGTAGACAAACGTAATTGAAACGGAGTGGAATTTGTAATCGCTGATAGTTGAGCGTAGGTGCTCTCCATAACTCCTATGATACTTGATACAAATGTTCTAAACATCCAAAAGTGGCAGTTGTGTGTGTGTGTGTGTGTGTGTGTGTGTGTGTGTGTGTGTGTGTGTTTATTTGTGTGTGTGTGTGTGTGTGTATGAGAGAGAGAGAGAGAGAGAGAGAGAGAGAGAGAGAGGTGGGGGATGGGTGGATCTAATCTTAAAGAGAAGAATCAAAATGAGTGAAGAGGCTAATTTTAGAGGATCAAAAATCATTAGTGTCTTGTAGAATGTTTTGATATGCTCTTACCTTTCTTGTTGATAACAGCTATGTTGGATTTAGGACTAAAATATTAACGCATATTTTGGGTATTCCGATATGACTAATTGTGCACCGATTATTGCTAATTTGTTTCTGTTTCATTACGAGAGAGATTTCATGATGCCTTAAAGCTATCTTAAGCTTCCTAATAATTCATTACTGACCGTTCCTAGGTGGTACTTTCATTGTTGTACGTTTTTGTTAATTGTTATGTAGTGTTTCACTCTCTAATGTTGATTTTTTTCTTTTTTCTTCATTTAACAATTATGTAAGTTGATTATATATTCAGTTAAGTTTGGATAACAGAGTTCCCACTTTTTTGGGAAAGAGTTGCCAACTCTGCTTGCCGTCTGTTGATTTTGCGGCTGCTTTGTTGAATCTGTCTGTCTTTCCCTTAGGTATTGGGGGCTTGATGTGAATCTGATTGTAACTGTTCCTTACGTTACTTTAACAGAGACTACCGGAACCAGAATTTTATGACCATTTAGTTTAAAACATAGGATTGTTGTTGGTGAGCCTGGTAAGCCTGTTTTTTTTTCTGAACAATTCAAAAAGATTTTTAACCCGTTCAGGTACCTTTGCAAACAGTGCAGATACAGATGAGACGGCTCATATTGAGCCGTCTCATATGATTTTGCACTGTTTGTCATGCAGTTATTGACTTTTGACTGAAATCCTATTTGCAACAATGGACATGTCCAAATTCAGAAATGGAAAAGCCTAGGGTGAAAGGGTTAATCGCTATAAAAAGAAAAGATATAAAATATAATGTAGATGTTATGCGCAGACTGCATGCTTAGTGGTTAACTCAAGCAAGGTTAACGACTTTGCTGCCTGTTGAATTGCGCGACGTTATGTCTGGCCGAAGACCCAGTGACGGCTCAGTCATAGACCTTTTTATAGTTAATTTGTGCCTGACATTACAATAAACTTCTGAAAGGTTGCCTTGGGAAACAAGGAACACACAAAAGAATGAAAACCAGAGACTCGGTTTTATTAAATCTCGTTATTTGCAACAATGTAGTTTGTGCCGTTGCATACGTACCCTAGCACCGGCTTAAGCGGTATGAGATTTCAAAGTGACTAGAATGGGCGCAATGATCGCAAAGGAAATGAAAATATAATTGCTCTACGCTCGTATGGTGAAGTACGGGGAACATTTCACCAAGTTTGCTGTATGTGTTACTGAAAATTATGGAAACACGCCTATTCAAATATATAGAAACTTTCACCTCCAAAAACTGAAAATTTTCAGACAAAAAAAAAAAAAAAAAAAAAAAAAACTGATATTTTTTCACATTTCTGCTCAAAATATAGATTGCGGGTACTCGTTAGAGCCGCCTCGACGAGGCGGTTCTAACAAGTACCCACAATCTATGTTTTTGAACAGAAGTAAGAAAATAATGTATACCCCTGTAAACCCCAATTTTACCATATAAAAGTGGGGTTTGAAAGGGTCAAAATTATGTAGGCATGTTTTCGTGATGAAGGCCAAGATAATTGCAAATTCAAGCTCTTGTACCATCACTGAACTTTCTAAATTATTAACTTCATGTCTTACTGCCATCAAAAAACATGTAATTAAATATTGTGACAAAGTTTTCGAAAGATCAAGGAGAAATCTGTTTTGGCCTATGAAAAATTCGAATGAGGTTTCAAATAAATTGAAATCCAGATACGTTCGTGCTTTTAGTTTGTCTACTTATGATTTCTCCACGCTTTACACTACACTCCTTCATAATCTTATAAAAGAAAAACTAAATGATTTAATTGAATGGACATTTCATAGAGAAGATTCCCTCTACCTTGCATGTAATGTAAGAAATGCTTTTTTCACTTCTGAAGTGCATAAAAATTACACATTATGGACATGTCAGAAAGTGTTTGAAGCTCTCACCTTTCTACTTGACAATATTTATATAAGATTTGGTACCATTTAGACAAATTGTGGGTATTCTTATGGGTTCCATCACGAAATCACGCTTATATGATTTTGACCCCATTAAACCCCCACTTTTATAAAGTAAAACTGGGGTTTACAGGGGTATACATTATTTTTCATAGTTCTGCTCAAAAACATAGATTGTGGTACTCGTTAGAACCGCCTCGGCGAGGTGGTTCTAAGGAGTAACCACAATCTGTGTTTTGAGCAGAAATATGAATACTTTCTATTTTGACATTGTGAAATTCTGTTTTCTGGGAAAAAATACAAAAAAAAAAAAAAAAAAAAGAACCAGAGAGTGGTAAAGGTAAAATGCTTAACTCTTCCAGTGCTTACTACAACTGTAGCAGACGACATTTTCTTTATTTATTTCTATTTTTAATTTATTTATTATATTTTATCTTTTTTTGTGTGTGTATGTGTATATCTTTTTCAGAGAATATTATACTTACCATTTCAAGTAGATCGTCTGCCTAGCACATGAAATAGCGGATTTTTTTTTCTTTGTTGTTTTTTCCTATGCAAACAAAAATAATAGATAGAATGTCGTCAATTAATATTATGCTCAGCGCTTTAAGGAGTAATTAACTATCATTGAGCTAATTCTGATTAATTAAAATGTTGGGAAATTACAGTTTTATTACAGACTCGTATTCACATCAATCCCTTTTAGCTTACTGGGTGCGGTTGCCAAACCGCCGCCAGATTTAATATACTACATACAGCGCCTTTTTGAAAACGCGCCTATTTAAATATATTAAAAATTTCACTTCCAAAAACTAAAAGACATACTTCTGCTCAAAACATAGATTGTGGGAAATCGTTAGAATCGCCTCGCAGAGGTTTTCCACAAGTACCCACAATCTGTGATTTTAGCAGAAACAATAAAAATAATGTATACCCCTGTAAACCCAAGTTTTACTATATAAAAGTGGGGTTTAAGGGGGTCAAAATTATGATGTGGATCCTGAAAAACTCCAAAGAGCTTTTAGAAAACCTAAAGGCACAATCTCTTCATTCCGTCAACAGTATAAAATCTTTCGATTTCTCTACTCTTTACACTACTATTCCTCATGATAAATTGAAATCTAAATTAAAGGAAATTATCAACCAGTGTTTCTTCCACAAGAATGGTAACCGCCGATTTCAGTATGTTGTCATTGGCTACAAAGACACATACTTCGTTCAGGATCACTCTGAAGCGCCACAAAAATACTCAGATGCAGATGTCATAAAGATGCTGGAATGCCTAATCGACAATATTTTGTGGAGTTCGGCGGACGGATATTTCAGCAAACAATCGGCATACCGACGGGTACTAACTGTGCACTGTTACTTGCCGACTTGTTTTTATACTCGTATGAGACGGAGTTTGTACAAAGTCTCCTCCAAGCAGGCAAGAAACACCTCGCACAACAATTCAATTTCACCTACAGATATAAAGATGGTCTATTGTCTCTGAAAAATACAAAATTTGCGGAGTATTTAGAATTCATCTATCCACGTGAACTTGAAATAAAGGAAACGACGGAGACTACAGCCTCCTCCTCATACTTGGATTGTTATCTCTACATCGACAATGGAAAGCTTACTACTAGGCTTTACGACAAACGGGATGACTTTAATTTTCCCATTGTTAACTTTCCATTCCTGAGCAGTAATATCCCTTCTGCACCAGCATACGGCGTTTACGTTTTACAGTTAATCCTTTATGCCAGAAACTGTTCAAATTATCAGGACTTCATGGAGCATGGGAAAATGCTCATTACAAAGTTGTTGAGCCAGGGGTATCAAATAACCAAACTGGTAGCAACATTTAAGAAGTTCTATGGGAGACATCATGATCTGGTCAATCCCTACAATGTGGCAGTTTCCAGAATTGTTTCTGATGTTTTTGCCAGTGACGCGCCATAAGTAGACTTCCCAAATCCCGGACATACGCTTCTAGCGATATTTCCTTCGTTCAGGCCTATGGGAATGGTGGGCGAAGCTTGCTTACCAAGTAATGCTTACTATCCGCGGACGTCTGATTACACCCTTTATTCTGGGGGCCATGTCGGTTGGTCTGGACATTCTGATTCGTCATTTGTTTATGGATTTATGAGTTTGGATTACGGCTTAGGTACCATGACTGCAACTAATTTTCTTATTTCTGCTAAAAACACAGACTGTGGCTACTCGTTAGTCTAACGAGTACTCACAATCTATGGTTTGAGAAGAAATATGAAAATATCAGAATTTTTTATCAGAAAATTTTCATTTTTTGGTGGTAAAATTTTCTGTATATTTGAATAGGCTTGTTTTTGTAATGTGGAACGGGCAGCCTCAAAGCTTTGGGCTAAAACCCTGCTTTACGAGTCCTCAACTCTTGCCCTGAATCGTGATACAGTGATTACTACACATGGTTGCATAGTAGCTCCAAAGCTCATTAGTGGGTTAACACAGAAAAATATGGATCAACTTCAGGACACTGATGAAACACAGATGACGGTTCGATAACAAACTTAGTCAATGCGAAAGAGAACCACTGGTAGATCCTTGGTGAGCACGCGTACAAATGTTTAGAATTTTATTCTACTTCACTGAATAGAAGGGAAGGCAATAATCAGGAACCGATACAATTATCCCATACCTCCCATCAGAGACATCAAAGGGAAAGAAACACAAACACGAAATAACTAGACCCTAATGGAAACATCACTAGAGGAAAGCCAAACGGACAGTTATTTCCCACAAAGTAGGCAAATGGCTATCCAAAACAAAAATATGTAAGCGACACACACATTCAAAGACGAACTATAACAAAAATAAACCATGACAGAAGAACCGCCTTGGAACGGTCAGTGAAAAGTAATTCACTGGGGGGCTTAAATCGATTTTACGTGGCCACAATCCTCGCCCTTATTTCTGCCGCGGTTTAGACACATAATTTGTTCAGTCCGCATGAAGGCTTCCTAACTCATCAGTGCTACATCTCCGAGAACACAAAAAATTAAAAATTACAAAGATGAAACAACGATGAGGACTCGACAGCACGAAACAACTGAAATGCTAGAGCAATAGAAAACCAACAGCAAGACTCCGGTGGGCCCGACCAAAGATAGAGCAAAGAAGTCGCTTTGTAAACGGACAAGTTGCACATTTTATATATATAGCCACCTACCTGCATGGATAGAAGTCTTTGTAAATGGACAAGTAGCACTTGTCCAGTTTTCTGGGAAAAATAAGAGAACATATTTCAACACGTCGTCTGCTGAGAATTTTACCCAGAGTGCTATGCATTAATATTGCGTTGTATTGTTACAGATAAAATCTGCATCCAGTGACTCCTGCCACTAATGCGCTCCTCATTATTTATTTGTGCGTTTTTATTTATTTCCACAATGCCATCCCTCAATTAAGTTTGATAGAGATAAACCTGTATGGTCTCTGTTCAATTAAGAAAATGGAATTAGCAAAAAACAAGAGATCTGGATCAGTTATAACACATGAACTAACAATTTGTGGCCATGTCATGGGTAATTATTCACAAAATGGTTTGCGTTGCAACGTGAGAAAACGAACCAGCTGACATGTGCGCCCAACGAAGATTCAAAACAGCCTGCGCATTTGCAGATCAGAGATCAAAGTCTTTGTTGTCCGCATGAAGAAAGTATTATTCCTGGGATATCCAAAATGCGCTTAATGAATATTCTGACCAGACAGAGCGAATGCACATTCACATTCTTTACGCTTTACCTTATACTTCTCGTCAACAAGTCCATTTAAGTACCTATGAATATGTGTAAAATTGCAGGACGAGTGGCAAACAGTGTAGACCTTTGTAGACACGTATTGCGGCGTCTGATCTGGGTCTACACTGTTTGCACAGGCTTGTTTGTTCGAATATGTAGATTAAGTACGATAATTTGATCAAACTGAACTCCTAAGAAGTCATCCAAGCTCCGCCCCTTTGTTCGCTTACATAGGTTGAAACATCAGTTAGCTGATCCATTACGAAAACACGCCTATTCAAATGTATTGAAAATTTTACCACCAAAAAATTTAAAATTTTCAGATAAAAAACTCTGATATTTTTCATATTTCTGCTCAAAACATAGATTGTGGTACTCGTTAGAACCGCCTCGACGAGGCGGTTCTAACGAGTACCCACAATCTATATTTTGAGCAGAAATAAGAAAATTTATGTATACCCATAAAGACCCCAGTTTTACTATATAAAAGTGGGGTTTAAGGGGGTCAAAATTATACAGGCATGTTTACGTGATGCGATATCGTTTTTGGTCTTTTACGATAGCAACAAGGCTAATTAAGGGAAACTTTCCCATTTAAACATGAAAATGTTTAGTATGCCCATTAGAATCGTTTCTAATGATCACACTCAACATGCCATTATTCATAGAAGATCGAAAAACATCCCAAAATTATCCCCGTTTGCTCCCTGACCTGGCGCTATGATTAAACCTCAGTGGCTCGAACTACCCATGTCTAGAATAAATTTTCATAGTCCCAAAGATGTTAGAGCCTTTGACGTTCGACAGTGCATGGATGGTTGCATTACATACAGCTTGGCATTTGCTATGCAACTACATGTGACTCTCGTTATCTCGAAATACGAGGCACTCTCTGAAATACTTCGAGATATCCGTACTTAGACATATCAAATTTGCTGAATTTAGGAAAAAATCTGCCAACCACATTTCACAAATGAATATTTAATTTGACTCTTGTAAGAGATATATTGGAAATATTGTGGATAAGAGGATAATATAGGTGGATTTTCCACTAAATATCTCCATTGCCCTCAATAGTAATATTTTGCAATCTTTTTAAAAAATGTGTGTACAAATTTACCCACCTCTCGGTAGCTGACATACCAGCTCTTCCTTATTAGTCATCTTACTATGTGCTGTGCAACAGTCGCAAATTCCCCTAATTTGGCCATTCGTTTCTAGGGAGTTCTTTTGATAGCCGATGTGTTGAGTATAAATCCTTATACGAGTAAATGCAATTTGGTGGACAAATCAGCAACTACTGAAGTGTCAAAGACACCAATTTTTATACTTCCGACTGATTTTGTTCTTAGCTGTTGACCACAAAATATACTTCCGAACTAAACTCGTACTTGCCTATAGGTGTTTTGAGTCGTCACTGAATGTTCAACGACAATAAGACAATGTTTTAAAGGGACACAACTGATAGACTGTGAGTCATGTTTTGCCAAGACATTGTTTTTTGTTTTATGTTTGATCTACTGTACAGTGAAGCAAA
The DNA here is from genome assembly GCA_964016985.1 of Anodontia alba. NCBI lineage: Eukaryota > Metazoa > Mollusca > Bivalvia > Lucinida > Lucinidae > Anodontia > Anodontia alba. The sequence continues at coordinate 57,588,817 of OZ024831.1, forward strand.
TTCTTTCTTTTAAGATTAGACCCCTTTCAGAAAGGAGATCAACATTTTGACAGAGTGACCAATCCCTCGAAAGTGTACCAATTTCTCTTAGATTCAGCATTAATTAGGCAATGCGGTTACCTTTACCACTCTCTGGGCTAATTCAGCAGACTACAAATTTATGTTTCTTTTCTTATTTTTCCCAGAAAACAGGATTTAACATTTCAAGCAAATGGTATCCATTGGAAACATTTTGCAAGAAATGTCGAATCCTGTTTTCTGGGAAAAATAAGAAAACTACTTCAAAATGTCGCCTGCTATAAATTTTACCCATGGTGCGAAGCATTAACAAATATTTATCTGTCATGTTTACTGCACAAAGTTGGAAACAAGTGGCATACGAATAAGGCAAAGAGAAAAGTTGTCTTCGGAGCATTGCGGACAGCGACGGACGTGATAAGTCTAGGCAGAGGCGCGGTCTGTTATGACGTTTAGTATCCACTGACAGGATCAATGGGCAATATAGAGTACCTTATTTAGTTAAGTTTTCCGACATCACATCGAGGGTTGAGCGCAAGACTGGCGTAAGTCAGATGGTTGTTTTTCCCCAAACCTAATCTCCTCACCATGAAGGTGTTATGAAGATTACAACATTTCTTTCTGTAAACAATGAAAATTTAGGTGCCATTGCTCGTATGAGCAATGGCACCTAAATTTGCATTGTTTACAAAGGGGTCCAAGTTGCCCCTAAACAAGGGTTTCAAAAATATGTTTGAGTTACCATAGTCTTGCGCTCAACCCTCGACATGTCCTTACTAATCGTATCCTAAACGTTGAACAAGTCAATTTGGCAAATTGTTGGTGTGTCTAAAAACTGCCGGACGAGTGGCAAACAGTGTAGACCCTGATAAGATGCCGCGTTCAGCGGTGTCTGATCTAGGTTGCACTATATGCTCAGACATGTCCAAATACTTAGGTAAATACGGTATACAAATAGACAGCAAAATATCCTGGTGCTGTAGTTCATGTGGTCCTTTTGGTTCTGGCTTTGAGACGCCGTTTGGCCCTTTGCTCTGTCTCATCGAGGTGTTTGTGATTATGTGTGTTTCGCTGGTGAGGGGGGTGGGGGCAGGGCTGGGCGGATCGGGCTTGTGTTTGTCATATTGGACTGCGGCGGAGTTGGAGTTTCAGGCGAACAAAAGAGGTTTGCCTCCCCGTCCCTACCCCTTCTCCCCCGGGCGGTTCCTTTGTTGCGGTTCGTTTTTGTTCGTGCGTCGGTGGTTTCATATTTGGCGTTTGTTTTATGATTTTTATTCCCTAGTCTCTCCTTCTTTTAGTGCCTCTAGAAAACTGCACATTACGAAAACATGCCTGTGCAAATATGTAGAAAATTTCACTTTCAAAAACTGAAAAATTCAGATAAAAACCTCTGATATTTTTCATATTTCTGCTCAAAAACATAGATTGTGGGTACTCGTTAGAACTATGTTTTGAGCAGAAATAAGACAAATAATGTAAACCCCTGTAAACCCCAGTTTTACTATATAAAAATGGGGTTTAAGGGGGTCAACATTATATAGGCATATTTTCGTGATGATATTTTATTTCCTTGGTGTTTACTTTTTCATAGGTTTATCAGTCCTTTTAGTATTGCGATTACCTCGCTTGGGGAAGAGAGAGCTAATCTTAGTGCTTTTCGTACGTTTGTTCGGTTTGTGCTTGTTTAGATTTGTCGGTTTCCTCTTCCTCTTGGTGTCTGTGAAGGGCTGCGGTTTGTGATTGTGGCACTCCCTGGACTTTTCTCTTACTCCCCTTTTTTTTTATCTACGTGTGAATACCATATTAAGCATGACAGCGTTCATGTTGTATTGTGGTTGTTAACTCTTAGCAATCTATGTAAAAATTGCAGCAGACGACATTTTAGATATTTTTTCTTATTTGTCCGAGGAAACAGGTTTTGAAATTTCATGCAGATTGTCTCCATCGGTTGCATAAAATGTCAAATCCTGTTTTCTGGGATAAATAAAAACAAGAGGCCCACGGGCCACGGGTCGCTCACCTCACCTGAGTGACATAGCCACTGCAGATATGCATATGTTATGCAACATTTTTCCAATCCTGTCATCACAACTAATGAAAAGATAATCACTAAAGCAGTTCTTAATTTTGAGAAGAATATATATGGCATGACAGTCAATGGAGCATGATCATTTGAACAAACTCTCAATCACATTTCAACAGTAGGATCAATGTGAAATTTGGTGGCAAATGGTTAAGTGGTTTCTGAAGAATCATGATTTTATACATGTAAACAGCTCAGTGGCAGGGAAATATAATAAACATAAACAAGATGGCAGCCATCTTAGATTTCCAATTAGAATGATTTTAGCTACTGTTGATCTACAAGTCACCTCGATACTTCCAATGAACTTTCGGTTCAGGAGAAAAAGTTCAAAACAGATTTTCAAGATGGTCGCAATAGCCGCAATTTGGGATTTCCTATCGCAACGATTTGAGCTATTTTTTTATCTACAAGTCACCCGATGCTTCCTACCAAGTTTCGAGTCAATTGGCCTTTCAGTTCAGAAGAAGAAGGGAAAAATAGATTTTCAAGATGGCCGCCATCTTGGATTTCCGAATGGAACGATTTTAGCTATTTTTATATCTACAAGTCATCCCGATGCTTCCTACCAATTTTCAAATCAACTGGCCCTTTGGTTCAGGAAAATAAGCGAATAAAAGAGTTCTCGGATTTCCGATCCAAACAATTTAAGCTATTAACAAGTCACTCCAATGCTTCTACCAAGTTTCGAGTCAAATGGCCTTTCAGTCCAGGAGAAGAAGCGAAAAATTGATTTTCAAGATGACTGTCATGGCGGCCATCTTGGATTTCTGATAGGGATGATTTTAGCTATTTTTGATCTAAAGATCACCTTGATGCTTACTACCCAGTTTGAAGTCAATAAGCCTTTCGGTTCAGGAGAAGAAGTGAAAAACACATTTCAAGATGGCCGCCATAGCGGCCATCTTGGATTTCCAATCGGAACGATTTTAGCCATTTTTGATCTATGTCACCCCGATGCTTCCTACCAAGTGTCAAGTCAATTGGCTTTTGGGTTTTTGAGAAGAAGCGAAAAAAGACTTTCAAGGTGGCCACCATGGCGGCCATCTTGGATTTCCGATCAGCACGATTTTAGCATTTTTTTTATTTACAAGTCACTGTGATGCTTCCTACCAAGTTTGGAGTCAACTGGCCTTTCGGCTTAGGAGCTAAAGCGAAAAATAGATTTTCAAGATGGCGTCCATGGCGGCCATCTTGGATTTACGATCGGCACGATTTTAGCTAATTTGATCTGCAGGTCACCCCAATATTTCCTACCAAGTTTCGAGTCAACTGGCCTTTCGGTTCAAGAGAAGAAGCAAAAAATATATTTTCAAGATGGCGGCCATGGCGGCTATCTTGGATTTTCGATCGGCACCATTTTAGCTATTTATGATCTACAAGTCACCCTGATGCTTCCTACCAAATTTGGAGTCAACTGGCCTTTCGGCGCAGGAGAAGAAACGAAAAACAGTTTTTAAAAATGACGGCCATGGCGGCCATCTTGGATTTCCGATCGAAACGATTTGAACTATTTTTGTTCTACTAGGCACCCCTTGCTTTCTACCAAGTATCAAGTCAATTGGCTCTAGGGTGTAGGAGGAGTAGGCTTTTAAAACAATTGCTGACGCCGCACGACGGACGACGGACGACGGACGACGCACGACGGACGACGGACATTGACTTACCAAAATAGCTTCGTGCTCAGGTGAGCTAAAAGTTTGCTGTATTAACCCAGAGAGTGGTGAAGATTATTCGATGTTTATTTGTTAAAATGACTGAACATACCGGGAGGATGTTGGCTGTCGATATTTTAAGCTTTATCACCCTCTGGGCTAATTCAGCACAAAAAATGATGACGTTTTTTTGTTTCTTTTCTTTTCCCCAATAACAACCACAATGTCACATGAATGATGTCATGCTAAATGTGTATTCACACGTAGATAAACCTGTGAAACAGTAAAGACACCCCATCACGAAAACACGCCTATATAATTTTGACCCCCTTAAACCCCACCTTTGTATAGTAAAACTGGGGTTTACAGGGGTATACATTATTTTTCTTATTTCTGCTCGAAACATAGATCGTGGGTACTCGTTAGAACCGCCTCGGCGAGGCGGTTCTAACGGGTACATGTACCCATAATCTATGTTTTGAGTAGAAATATGAAAAATATAAAAAAAAATTATCTGAAAATTTTAATTGTTTGGGTGGTAAAACTTTCAATATATTTGAATAGGCTTGTTTTCGTAATGCAGGAAATGCAACAATCATGAAACACAGCTTTCTGGAGGCACCAAAAGAAGGTGAGACGAGGAATAAAAAATAACAAAACAAACTCCAAATATGAAAAAAAGGTAAGAGAAAAATCCAGGGAGTGCCACAATCACAAACCACAGCCCTTCACAGACACCTAGAGGAAGAGGAAACCGACAAATTCAAACAAGCACAAATCGAACAAACGTACGAAAAGCACTAAGATTAGCTCTCTCTACTCTAAGCGAGGTAATCGCAATGCCAAAAGGACTGAAAAACACAAGAACAAAATAGCACAAGGTAAGACATAAAACAAATCGCCTCATAGAATAACCCACAAAGCAACAAAGAGTAAGACCAACACCGAGACCACCGCCTTAGAACGGTCAGTAGAATAAACCACAGTGGGGTTTAAAGCACTTTTACAGCTAACCAACTTCACCCTGGGTCCCGATGCTACTCTTAATACAGAAACCACCGACGCACAAACGAAAACGAACCGCAACAAAGGAGCCTCCCGGGGGTAAAGGGTGGGGGTGGGGGGAGGGGAGGCAAACCTGTTTTATTCGCCTGAAACCCACACCAACTCCGCCGCAGCCCAAAACGACAAACACAAGCCCGGTCCGCAGAGCCCCCTACCCCCACCCCCTCACCAGCGAAACACGCATAATCACAAACACCTCGATGAGACAGAGCAAAGGGCCAAACGGCGACCCGAAACCAGAACCAAAAGGACCACATGAACTACAACACCACGATATTTTGCTGTCTGTTTGTACACCGTTTATACCCTAAATACTCGGACAGATATGTCTGAGCAAACAGTGCAGACGCAGATCAGACACCACAGAACGCTGCATCTGTTTGCCACTCGTCCAGCAGTTTTTAGACACACCAGAAAGTTGCCAAATTGGATACGATAATTAAGGACATATAATGTCCGAATACTTAGCTAAAAAAGATACTCTACATTTTCCATTATCCTGTTAGTGGATAGTAAACGTCATAACAGACCGCGCCTCTGCCTAGACTTATCACGTTCGTCGCTGTCCGCAATGCCCCGAAGACAAATTTTCTCTTTACCTTATTCGTATGACAGCTGTTTACAACTTTGTGCGGTGAACATGACAGATAAATATTTGTTAATGCTTCGCACTCTGGGTAAAATGTTTTTCTTATTTTTCCCAGAAAATAGGATTCGGCATTTAATGCAAAATGTCATGAGATGTCAAATCCTGTTTTCTCGGAAAATTAGAAAAGAATCACAAATTTGTAGTCTGCTGAAATAACCCAGAGGGTGGTAAAGGTAACCGCATTGCTTAATTAAAGCTGAATCTAAGATAAATTAGTACATGTACACACTTTCGAGGGATAGCTCACTCTGTCAAAATGTTGATCTCACTTCTGAAAGGGGTCTACTCTAATAGGAAAGAATTTGCTTCCCTCGGAAGCAAATTCTTTCATTTTAGAGTAGACCCCTTTTTAGAAGGGACATGTTGTACAGAAGATCCAACAGAAAATCACAAAAAATGACTCGCAGTCTATCAGTTGTGTCCCCTTAAAACATTGTCTTATTGTCGTTGAACATTCACTAACGACTCCAAACACCTATAGGCAAGTACAACGTACGCGTTTAGTTCGGAAGTGTATTTTGTGGTCAACAGCTAAAAGTATAAAAATTGGTGTCTTTGAAAAAAAGTTGCTGATTTGCCAACCAAAATGCATATACTTGTATAAGGATTCAGACCCAACACATCGGCTATCAAAGAACTCCCTAGAAACTAATAGCCAAAATAGGGGAATCTGCGACTGTTGCAGAGCACACAGTAAGATGACTAATGATGAAGAGCTGTTTTGTCAACTACCGAGAGATGGGTAAATTTGTTTACACATTTTTTTTGGAAATTGTTGCAAAATGTTACTATTGAGGGCAATGGGAGTTATTTAGTGGAAATCCACCTATACTGTCTGTCTCTGCAGATTCTGTGCATCAGTCTGAGTACTATAGTAGCACTCTCATTACCAAATATGATTTGATTCTATGTATTACTATTACATGATATTAACAGTAGCATAATATGTTTCAATACATCAATGACTGTAATCATGTTTCAACTAAAGTCGATTCTAGTTATCTCAGCTTCACTTATCTTGAATAGTCGCTTATCTCGAAGTGAAAATCTGGTCCCTGTTTTTACGTGGAAATCTAACATAATGTAACAAAATATTGTAGAAAAGAAAAGGAGCAATTTCTCTTTTCCACAATATTTTCAATATATCCCTTTTAGGAGAACTTATATATTCATTTATGAATATTCATTTGTAAAATGCGGTTGGTAGATTTGTTTCCTCAATTCAGCAAATCTGATATGTCGAAGTATGAATATCTCAAAGTATTTCAGAGAATGCCTCAGATTTCGAGATAACGTCTTGTCGAACGTCACTGGCTCGAACATCTTTGGGACCATAGAAATTTGTATTAGACATGGATAGTTTGAACCACTCAGGGTTAATCACAGCGCCAGGTCAGGGAGCAAACGGGGATAATTTTGGGATGTTTTTCGATCTTCTATGAATAATGGCATGTTGAGTGTAATCATTAGAAACGATTCTAATGGGCATACTGGGAAAGTTTCCCTTAATTAGCCTTGTTGCTATCGTAAAAGACCAAAAACGATATCGGATCAGCTAAATGATGTTTCACCCTATGTAAGCGAACAAAGGGGCGGATCTGGGATGACTTCTTAGGGTTCGGTTTGATCAAATTATCGTACTTAATCTACATAATCGAACAAACAAGCCTGTGCAAACAGTGTAGACCCTGATCAGACGCCGCAATACGTGTCTACAAAGGTCTACACTGTTTGCCACTCGTCCAGCAATTTTACACACATTCATAGGTACTTAAATGGACTTGTTGAAGAGTAGTATAAGGTAAAGCGTAAGGAGTGTGAATATTTGGGTAATTCGGAAACCCGAATTTATCAATTTCTAAATTTTCTACGAAAATGAATTTTGAGTCGAAGGTTGGTTCAGAATCCGTCCCTGGAACCCCGAGTCTATTTAAAATGTCGTAGGACACTATTATTTCATTAGGTGATTTTCATTAAATGTTTCAAAATCCGCCCCTATGTCCGAAAATCTGCCTTTGGACATGTGCTTCAAGCGAAGTTCCGATCAGCCTGTGCATTCGCGCTGTCTGATCAGAATCATCACTAAGCGCATTTTGGATATCCGAGGAATAATACTTTCTTCATGCGGGCAACAAAGACTCTGATCTCTAATCTGCAAATGCGCAGGCCGTTTTGAATCTTCGTTGGGCGCACATATCACATTACGAAAACAAGCCTATTCAAATAAACTGAAAATTTTACCACCAAAAACTGAACATTTTTAGATAAAATTCTAATATTGTTTTGAAATTTCTGCTCAAAACATAGATTGTGGGTACTCGGTAGAACCGCCTCGGCGAGGCTGTTCTAACGAGTACCCACAATCTATTTTTTTTTGAGCAGAAATAAGAAAATTAATGTATACCCCTGCAAACCCCAGTTTTGCTATTTAAAAGTAGGGTTGAAGGGGGTCAACATTATATAGGCGTGTTTTCATGATGAGATGGTACATTCTCTCATGTTGCAGCGGAAATCATTTTGTGAATGATAGCCCCTGATATGGCCACAAATTGGTAGTTCATGTGTTATAACTGATCCAAATCTCTTGTTTTTGCTAATTCCATTTCGTTAATTGAACGGAGACCATACAGGTTTATCTCTATCAAACTTAATTGCGGGATGGCATTGTGGAAATAAATAAAAAGCGCACAAATAAGTAATGAGTAGAGCATTAGTTGCAGGAATCACTGGATGCGGATTTTATCTGTAACAATACAACGCAATAGTAACACTGAGTAAAATTCTCAGCAGTAGTAACACTGATTAAAATTCTTATCCCAGGTAACTGGTTTTGACATTTTATGCAAATCGTCTCCAATGGAGATAATTTGGTTGAAATGTCAAATCCTGTTTTCTGAAAAAACAACAACAACAAGAAAAAAAACAAACAACAACAACAACAACAAAAAAAAAAACAACAAAAAAACAAACAAACAAACAAACAAACAAACACAAAAACAACAGAATAACGAATCCTTTGCTCTACAGAGAGTGCCAGTACTGTCTAATAATGACAAAGTGTATATTCAAACATTATATAGAGGATATTCAAATGTTTGGAGTGAATATGACTTTTATTTCATCGAGTGATGTTTTGTTTGGTGACGTTAGATATGACATCAGAAACGCCCATTGGCCTGTAAACAATAAAATAAAAAGAAAATTTACTCTTTTTCTGTGAATACCATAAAAATTTTCATCTCGTGTAATAAAAACATGCAAATTTTAGTTCATTGTGCCGTCCGAATAGTTCCAGATCTTATATTTTTCACTGCTAAGAGGAGTGAAAATATAAGTTTTATATTTTCACTAGTGAAAATATAACTTTTTCGATATATGCATTTTATTTCATAAATAATTCTTTATATTTCATTACTTTGTATATAATAAATGTAGCTGCATCACTACAAAAATGTGTCTTACTTCGGTAATGGAAATCACAGTGAATTAATCAATTGTTCTGAAAACTAATTCCTTATAAAACTACTACATGTAACTCTGACGTTTAATACAAATACAATGGACGGATGTTTGAGCAGTCTTGGCACATCTTGCTTCAAAGTATTAGTAAATTTGACATGATGCATGGCATTAAACTGAGACATCATTTACGTAACACTCGTATGTGAACTGGGCTGTGTTCAGAGGTGCAATTTACTCGCGAACGTTTTGCCCTGAATTAATGCTCTAGTTGGTGCTTATCAATAGGTGCTGGGGTCCAGGGCAGGACATCTGCTATCATTTTGCACTTCTGAACACAGTCCTAATACCTGTCATCCCAAAAACATACCTGTGTAATTTTTACCCCCTTAAACCCCACTTTTATATAGTAAAACTGGGGTTTACAAGGATATACATTATTTTCCTTATTCTTGTCATAAACATAGATTGTGGGTACTCGTTAGAACCGTTTTGAGCAAAAATGTGAAAAATATGAAAATTTTTGTCGGAAAACTTTCAGTTTTTGGTGGTTAAATTTTCAATATATTTGAATAGGCGTGTTTTTGTAATGTCTTACTGTATATATGCTTATAGTTAGTTAGTTCATATCTTTGTATTATTGTTATGATCGTTTGCTGTTAATCTCCATAGAAGGAAATAAAGAATGACGATGATTCACATGAACTGTCAAAATTGATTTTCCCTAAAAAGCAAAACTAATATATATATAGAATTTCGTCAATTATAATTATGCCTACGGCTTTAGGGATTAATTAATTATCAGTGAGCTATTTCTCATTAATTTAAATGATGGGAAATTACAGTTTTATTACAGACTCGTATTTACATCGGTCCATTTAGCTTAATGGGTGTGGTTGCCAAACCGCCACCAGATTTATCATTCTACATTTCGACAGTCCGTTTTCCTGTTACTACCAACCTAATACATGTACCCCCTAACAAATAGTTCCCACTTAACACTGATAACGTTAAATTCTGCTCTTATCTGTGGTTGTAGCCTTTCTTGGGCATCTTCATTTATAATTATTGCAAATGGTAACTGCAGTGCTAGAACTTCAAGAATGTGGAGAGATCTGCACTTTCGCCTTGGAACGGGCGGCCGTAAAGCTTGGGGCTGAAACATGCCTTTACGAGTCCTGAACCCTTGCCCTTAATCATAATACAGTATTAACTATACATAGTAGCCCCACAAAGCTCATCAATGGGTTAACATAGGAAAACATAAATTAATTTCTTGACACTATAATGAAACACAGATGACGGTTCGATGACAAACTGAAAGTCAATGCGAATGAGAACTACTGGCCGAACCATGTCGAGCCCAACCACAGGCTTTTATAGTTTTATTTTACTTCATTGAAGCGTAAAATGCACCCCTCGCCCCCGTACTTCATGATAGAGCAGATTACATTCGTTTTTCCTTTGTGATCATTGCGCTCATTCTAGATACTTTGAAAATCGAATACCTCTTAAGGCAGTGCTAGTGGACATATGCAACTTCGCAAACTATATTGTTGCATATAAAGAGACTTAATAAAACCGAATCTCTGATTTCATTCTTTTGTGTGTTCCTTGTTTGCTAAGGTAACATTTTAGAATTTAATTGTAATGTCAGGCACAACCTAACTATAAAAATGTCCATCACGAAAACATACCTATATAATTTTGACCCCCTTAAACCCCACTTTTATATAGTAAAACTGGGGTTTACAGGGGTATACATTATTTTTCTTATTTCTGCTCAAAAGCATAGATTGTGGGTACTCGTAAGAACCGCCTCTTCGAGGCGGTTCTAATGAGTAACCACAATCTATGTTTTGAGCAGAAATATGAAAAATATTAGAATTTTTATCTGAAAACTTTCAGTTTTTGGTGGTGAATTTTTTCAATATATTTGAATAGGCGTGTTTTCGTAATGTATGACTGAGCCGTCACTGGGCATAAAGCATGCAGTCTGCAGCATAACATCTACATTATAGTTTATATCTTGGCCATATTCATTGTTGCAAATACATCACGAAAACATGCCTATATAATTTTGATCCCCTTAAACTGGGGTTTACAGGGGTATACATTATTTTTCTTTTTTTTTTTGCCCAAAACATAGATTGTGGGTACTCGTTAGAACCGCCTCGTCGAGGCGGTTCTAACGAGTACCCACAATCTATGTTTTGAGCAAGAATATGAAAAATATCAGAGATTTTTTTCAGAAAATTTTCATGTTTTGGTGGTAAAATTTTCAGTATGTATTTGAATAGGTGTGTTTTCGTAATGAGGAATTGAGTCAAAAAGTCAATAACTGCATGGCAAACAGTGCAGAGCCACATGATATCTGGATCAGCACTGGATCTGCACTGTTTGCAAAGGTACCTGAAAGTGTTAATAATCTTTTTGAATTGTTCAGAAAAAAACAGGTTTACCAGGCTCACCAACAACAATCCAAAGTTTTAAAACTAAATGGTCATAAATTTCTGGTTTCGATAGTCTCTGTTGAAGTAAATAAGAGAACTCGGGAGCTGATACAATCTGATTCAAATCAAGCCCCCAACACCAAACGGAAAGACAGGCAAATACAATAAAGCAGCCGCAACTTTGAAATCAACAGACGGCAAGCAGAGTTGGCAATCCTTTCCCAAAAAGGTGGGAATTCTGTTTCCCAAACTTAACTAAATATATATTAAACAAACATAATTGTTAAAAAAAAAAAAAATCATTAGAAAGTGAAACACTACATAACAATTAACAAAAACGTACCACAATAAAAATACCGCCTAGGAACGGTCAGTAATGAATTACTAGGAGGCTTCAGATAGCTTTACGGCATCATGAAATCTCTCTCGTAACCGAAACAAATCAGCAACAAGAAAATATTGATACAAAGCATCAATACGCCGGGAAACTAATCTATCATGCATTACTTAGCTCCCTATAGATCGTAGTATAGTGAAAAAATGATATAATGTATGGAAGGTTGTAATTTATTAATTATCGTAATACTCAACGATAAATACATTATAGACGTTATCAGAGCTATGTAAAAAAATTGTAATATATCATAGCAGGTCATCAAGGCTATATATATATATAATGTGTATGTGTATGTACATTTTTTTTCTCTTTTTCAATCAAATGATGATAAAATTACTTTCATATCATTGTATAATGTATTATGTCATGTTTGTATTTGCTTGCGTTTAACCCTTATAGGGTATTGTTGTGCAGTAAATAAAATACTATTCTATTCTGTTCTATGTAGCAGTGTTTCCTTTTTTTTTCTCCACTAATAACGTTTTCTTTCGGCTCAAATCTTTCCATGGTTAAATATCACATTAAACGATATTATTAACCAGCTTATAATCCGTTCGATTTGAGAATGCATATTTCCAATCGTAAACAAAGAAAAATATCAACAGTTTCTTCTTTGTAGTACGACGAAAAAAAAAAACGAAATGAATAAATTCAAACGTGTACGAATATTGACAGCAACGAGCTCATTTCAGTCAAATGGTTAAATTGGGGCTCCTACGGGAAAACTGCTTATTTCCCTTTTAAATGAGCAAAACCCACATTGTTATATTCATTCAATACAGTACTTCCCATTTTTTTATTTCACTATGTTACCAATAGCACAGTTCTCTGCTGCAAAAGAGTGACTTTGATTAATAATAATAATAATAAAAAAATGGGGGGTGAATAGTTATATATAACCCCACTAAGAATCCCATAAAACTGGAAGAAAATCGATGTTCTCCGAATGCATACACATTTTACAAAAACAACCTCAAACAGATACGCCGGGCTCCAGCCCGGCGTAAATAATCGGTGCACAATTAGTCATATCGGAATACCCACAAAATGCGTTAATACTTTAGTCCTAAATCCAACACAGCTGTTATCAACAAGAGAGGTAAGAGCATCTCAAGCGTTCTACAAGACACTAAAGTTTAATGGTTGTTGATCCTCTGAAATAAGCCTCTACACTAATTTTGATTCTCCTCTTAAAGATTGTTTTTTCTGGACATACTTTTTATCTGGACCTATGCAAGCCGAGAGATTTCCGCTATAAGATATATAAAAATAGCCTTCAGAAGTGATGGCAGATCCACCCCACCCCATCCCCACCCCCACGCCCTCTCTCTCTCTCTCTCTCTCTCTCTCTCTCTCTCTCTCTCTCTCTCTTCCCACACGCACAACAACAACAACAACAACAACAACAACAAACTGCCACTTTTGGATATGCTGAACATTTTTATTAAGTGTCATAGGAGTTATAGAGCGCACCATAAAAAATTTCCTAAACGCTCTTGAAGTAAAATATCGCTAAGTGTATAGTAGCTATGGAGCGCACAAGGATGTGTCTACGAATAGACAAATTGGAGGACGGATCGACGGACGGACGGACGCAAGGCTGATCGCCATATACCGTAAACCTATTCGGTTGGGGTACTTGACCTATTTTTCCTACGAAATATTATATAGAAAAAAGAAGACTCAATAGATGGAGAAGTTAAAGAGCGCGCTATAAAATTTGCTTTAAAATTCTACGAGGTAAAATTACAAAGGCGGATAACCAAAAAATTGAAGAAGTGGGAGTCGTCATTCTTGCCCGCGAGACACCTCCTGGACTTGATCCACAATTCTACTAAATATTGTCCAAATGTTTCAAACCGTATGGCAGTTATGGCACGCACAAACAAAACCCCTAAAAACTCATTCAGGGGAAATAACTACAAAATGAACATAAGTGAGAGCTGTCATTCTTGCACGCGACACTCCTACTGAACCTGACCTATATCCTTGCGAAATATTATCAAAATATCTCAAAGGGTATAAGAGTTATGGAGCGCACAAGAATGTGTCGACGCACAGACAGTCGGACGAACGGACGTGATGCTGATCACTCTATCCCACGGACCTATTCGGTCGGGGAACTAAAACAAGGAAAGTACCACAATCTGTGTTTTTTAGAGGAAATATGAAAAATATTAGAATTTTTCATCTGAAAATTTTCCATTTTCGGTTATAAAAATTTCAATATATTTGAATGGGCATGTTGTCGTAATGCTGGCCGAAACTAGCCAGATGGGCCAAGAAGACTTGACATTGGCTGTTGTAAGCTTTGTGAATGTGTTCATTGCCTCAAGGGACATTCCTTTTTAGAAGCTATTCATGAGATCATTAATCTGAATTATGTAAAAAAAAAAAAAAGTCAACATATTGGTGTCAACATATTAATTAATTAAGATTATTCTCTTTAGAACAGTTTCAAAGCACTATAGATGAATTAGAAAGCTCAATCATCTAGATTGAAGGCCGTATACAAAATTAGGTGAGCACTACGCTAACTTCATATTGAAACCGGGTTAAAATGCACTACTGTTTTTACTCTTAGTATCTGCACAATATCACAGTACTTCTCCTACCGTATTTACCCTTAATTTTTGGACACCTCAGTTCATTGCCATACTTGTTGTAAAATTTGATGCAGTACAATTTACTACACATTGTTGTGTCTAAAAATTGCTGGATGAATAAACAGTGTAGACCCCGATGAGACGCCGCGTTCTGCGGCGTCTCATCGGGGTCTACACTGTTTGCTCAGGCCTGTCTGTCCGAATACATACGGTAAATACGGTATGCAGTAAAACTTCAATGACTCGAACACCGATAGCTCGAATACCGCGACTGTACCTTCCGATAGCTCAAGAAAACAAAGACTTAAGATATTTTAGTGAAAGATTCTTATTTTTATCATGAAAATGTATGTCGTGTGTAATCATTAGAATCGCCACATCGGGAAGAATCCAATGTAGGCTCTATATGCAACTATTTTATAGAAAATCAAGATAAAAAAACAACAACAAAAAACAAAACAAAAATCATTATAGAATTATCCCCATTGACTCTTGACCTGGCGCTATGATTAACCCTCAGTGGCTCAAAGCACCCATGTCTAGAACAAGTTTCCTTGGTCCCTAAAATATTCAAACCATTGAAGTTCGACTGTACTTTGACCATATCAACTTTAAGAACTGTTGATTTGTTTAAAACGATTGATTGGGTGGCAAACAGTGGTGACCATGATTTCTGATTTGGTTCTACGTTCTTTGCCCTGGCCTGTCTGTACGGGTATTTAGGTAAATACGATATTCCCCGGTTTTATTAATTTCGTTTTATTTATCAAGATGTTAAGTCTTACGTTTCATTGACAGCTGCGTTAAATGAAGCTACATGTTAGAAAGATTGCATTTTACGGAGTACAAATTCACATTTTCAGCAATTAAAATACTGAACCAATTACAAAATGAACCTTAAACTTTCAACACCCATGGGAGATGAATCATACTTTTATTTAATTAACCCGTGAGCACTCGAACTGTTGCGGTAAGAACTAAACGGTTTCTGTGCATCTTTTCTGTACACATAAAGTTTTTTACTGAATTGCAGAATCGTTACAGTCGAAGCTGAGCAGCTCGAACACCGGTGGCTCGTTTACCAAAGATGAACCGAACTCGTTTTTTAGTCCCTCCAAATTCTCCCGACAGCTCCAGAAAACAAATATTTAAGGGAATTTTCTTGTTTTATTATGATATTGTATATTGTGTGTAATCAGTAGAATCGCCTCATTGAGGCGATTCCAATGAGTAAACTTAACCCTTGTCATGCTGAATAAATTAAGATGCCACGCCCACTTCTAATTTCCAGCCAATCAGATTACTTGATCCGGGTTTTTGACAGAAATTCACATTTTTAATGACAAACAGTGCAAATCCAGATCAGCTGGCTTCTGAAGAAGCCAACTTATCTACACTGTTTGTTAAGACAGGGCATGTTGTGCTCAGCAAGATAAGGGTTAACAATCCATCATTATAGAGAAGAGCAATAAGACTTCCCTAAATGATCACCATTTGCTTACTTACATGGCGCCATGATTAACCCTCAGTGGCTCGAACTACCCATGTCTCGAATAAATTTTGATGCTCTTAAAGATATTCGAGGAATTGAGGTTTTACTGTAGTTGTTCGTTCTGTTTTAGAAGATTTGCCGTTTGTGATGACGTTCTGTTTTATTCAATAAAACGCTAAACAGTTGCCTTTGGAAACAAGGAAACACAAAATAAACAAAAAATCAAAGACTTGGTTTTATAAGTATCTTCATATGCAGCAATGTAGTTTGTGAGGCTGCTTGTGCATGTGGCGCCGAATTAAGCGGTATTCGATTTCCATACTTGACAGAATAGACCCAATGATCCCAGAGGAAACAAAAATATAATCTTCACTTTGGTGAAGTAGTGGAGACGTTTTCCGGCCGCCGCCATACGGCACCTATCATGAGCTGAAGTGAAGTAAAATAAAAAAAAAAAATAAATAAATAAATAAATAAAAATAAAACGGTTACCCTTATCTGCAGCATTGGACAGTTATGCTTTACGATATCTTTCGTGTTCGTAAATAATACACAAATCTACATTGACAATTCTACATAATGATGACCCCATGTTCTCAAATACTATAGAGTGAAATCATGGATCTGTATGGATTTTAAAATAGCAGGCAATATTTCACAAGTTTGTACGTTTTTGTATCTAATTTAAGTTTGTTTATGCTTTCGATCAGCGTTTTGCATTCCACAAATCAAGTTTATGGTATTTCTTACCGCATAGAGTATTATTCACTTTGTCCATTCTTTGAAAGCCAAATTCAATGGATTAAAAACTACTTCAGATATGTAATTTGGCATGTTCTACCCGGATAAAGGCGTTAATTATTTCAACTCTACCGTTCACACAATAAATAAATAAATAAATAAATAAGTAAACGAACAGCGTAGGTCCAGATGAGATGGCTCGTCAACCGTCTTGTAAGGATCTACGCTGTTTGGCTACGCCGCTTGCATTGTAAGACTAAAGTGAAGTGGGCGTGGGGTGGGGTGGGTTGACGGGAATTTAAACAACTTTTATATGTGAACAGCCTCTTTCTTAATTCTGATGCAGTTCCAAATTAGAAGTGTTCGAACCCGCCAATGTGCAGAATGAAACGTACACATGTAAATGTATTATTTAACAAAAATACTATTCGAAGGAGCAGAACGCTGGGCATCATCACCATACATGTTTTACAAGTCATCAGTCGCTCGTTCATCTGTGCTACTTCTGTGAAATGGCCTTTATCGCTTAGCATCATGGGGAAAATTTAGCAGACGATTCTTTGAAATATTTTGTTGGGTTTTTCAGAAAATGGGATTTATATTCATGCAAATTGTCTCCTCCTTAAGAGACAATTTGCAAGAAATGCCAAGGCCTATTTTGTGAAAAAAGTAAGAACATGCTAGGTAAATATTTCACCAGCCGACATTTTGGATTTTTTTTTTCTGATTTTCATTCCAGAAAATAGGATTTGACTTTTCGTGCAAATTGTCTCCTACTAATGTCTCCTTAGTAGGAGACAATTTGCATGAAATGTCAAACCTCTTTTCTGGGAAAAATAAGACACACAACATCAATTTGTCGTCTGGTGAATCAGCCCAGATATTGGTAAATGTTAAATGTTAAACACAAATTATGTTTGCAATAGGAAACAGTTGCATATCTCTGACTCAGACTTAATTTTGATGGTATCTAATTTTAAATCAATAGAAAGCTAATGCATAAACCTTTTTTGCGCCCTAATTACTAGGTATTATAGCTGTGAATAAATGCACAGTGATGCACAAAACATCAAGTAGAGCTTTGGACTAAAATGCAATTGAATACAGATTTTCCCATCAGTACGGTAGGCAATATTTTCTAATAAACGTGTCTCTGAATTGCTAAAGGGACTGGATTCATTTTGCCCTATCCCTTTCAGAATGAAGAAAAAAATCAATTTTGACACCGTCATTTCCTCATGTGTGTGTAGCCAGACGACCTGGTTAGTTAATAAGTTAATAAGTGTACAAAGAATAAAATAACAACAGCAGCAGCAGCAGCAACAACAACTACTACTACGGTAATAAAAAAAAGGAAGAGGCTATTTACAGTCAACCGTAAATAATAAAAATTCGTTAAATTGGCTATTTACAGTTGACAGCAAATAGCTAAAAAGGGAAAAAGAAACGTTACATTCACCTATTTACAGTCAACTGTCTTTAGCCAAAAAATGTTTAAATGGCTATTTACAGTCATATTTATTACAAACGTGTTCTCGAAGAAGGGAAACTAGAAGAAGTAATAAACAACATTTTGCATCTCAAATAGCCACTCCGTAATAATAATTATCAATGAAAAATAGGAATGTACATGTGTATTATTATGTTACCAAGTCAACGTCAAAAATCCCCGTATGGGCACTATGATCTCAGAGTACTAGAAAAGATAAAGTACACTATAGTGAAGTACGGGGAGACATTTTACGGCCGCCACCCAGTATAAAAACCAGCTGTAGTGAATACCATTTAGTACAATATGAGCCAGCACACGACAAAACCTACAATGAGACGTGCGACAAGCGAAGACGCAGATCAACCTGCGCATCCGCGCAGTCTGGCCAGAATCTTCGCTGACCGCATGTGCCTTCTACAGCTTCCGGCTTTTCAAAGAGGGATAAACGGAGAACCCTTGACATACTGGGTGGATGTACAGGCTGATCTGAGTCTTTGCTGGCCACACAAGTCTTTTTTGTAGGTTTTGTCGTGCGCTGGCTTATATAATTTCAATTGTTTATCACACTGCGTAATTTGGTAGAATCCCATATTACAGGTTGTACGGTAGCTGGGTTCTAAATTACTTCATAAACGCATTTACATCGAGTGGACACTTCTACCGCACCTCTTTTGACCGGTCTGTTTCCAATAGCAGGGTGTCTGGTTAGTTTTTATTATTACCATGTTTCATAGGAATTCCTGCATTTAATACAAACAGTGTAGACCCTAATCAGACACCGCGTTCTGCGGAGTCAGATCTGGGTCTACATTGTTTGCCGATCATTACGAAAACAAGCCTATACCACCAAAGAATGAAAATTTTCCAATAAAAATTCTGATATTTTTCCTACATATTTCTGCTCAAAACATAGATTGTGGGTACTTGTTAGAACCGCCTAGCCGATCTATGTTTTTAAGCAGAAATAAGAGAAAAATGTATACCCCTGTAAACCCCAATTTTACTATATAAAAGTGGGGTTTAAGGGTGTCAATATTATATTGGCATGTTTTTGTGATGGTATTATTTAACAAAATAGTATTTTGCCAATGTATATTTTATGGGACGTTAGGCATAAATGGGTTAAAAATCAGACTTCTGACAATAACCTTTTTTTTTTTCAATTTTTTTTTTTAAAACAGAAACACGTCGTAACCTACAAAGTCCAGTTGAAAATGAAGTCTTAGGGTAATAAAAACGTTAAACTATAATACCCTGCCATTATCGTGTCGCGGGCAGATAACTCTGTCAAACACTGACGAAATTTGCCCATAAGCAATCCCAAATCCGATCTCCTTCATATCAATGCATGTACCAAGTTTGGTTAAAATCACTTGACATTTACTCAAGTTTTCGTCCGGAAAACAAAAAAAAAAAAAAAGGGCGTGTCTCGGGCAGATAACTCCTTCAAAATTTGATGAAATTTGCCTATTGGCAATCCTAAACCAGATCTCTACAATATCAATGCACATACTAAGTTTGGTGAAAATCCATTGATGTATACTCAAGTTATCATCCGTAAACGAAAATATGAGCATGTCTCGGGCAGATAACTCCGTAAAAAATTGACGAAATTTGCCCATTAGCAATCCAAAACCAGATCTTTACAATATCAAAGCACATACCAAGTTTGGTGAAAATCCATTGATGTTTACTCAAGTTATCATCCGGAAACGAAAAACGGACGGACGGACGTACGACTGACTGACTGACGGACGGACGGACACTCGGACATCCAACGTGAAACCATAATACCCCGCCACTATTGTGTGGCGAAGCATAAAAATCAGAAAGTCACGGACCGAAACAAAGGCAATATATATTTGATACCAAGTTGAAAGGTTTGCAATAAAACAGACCGATTTCCAAGCTAATATGAGCACTGAACCCTTAAAAGTGACCCCATATAAAGCCGATAATACTAGCCCGTTATCGAAGCACAAACTGTCATTGCATTGCACTGCGTTAACACTTCTATCTTATGTAAGACAGTCATGGTATCGGAGCACTGCAAAACATGTATAGTTTTCCGCCACTGCATTACGTAAACAAGTCTATCTTATGTATGATGGTCATGGAATTTAATCACACCAAAGCACTCTGTAATTTTTTTTATCTGGGTTTTAGGGCTCTTTCGAGAATATTTCACTTATATCGAGCCGATCATATTCAAAAGTGGGCGAAAACAGGAAAACCCAGGGAAAAACACCTGACCATCCGTAAGCAGAATTTGACTTTCCCACTAGTGACCCGAGCGAGGCTCGAACCATAGCGGTGATAAACCTAATGGATTAAGAGTTAGCTGTCTTATCCACTATGCTACGGGGGCCCGCGCACTCGGTAGTTCCTCATCACTGCATTACAATTCTATTTTATGTAAGACAGTCATGGTATCGTCTCTTTGCAAAGCACAATCTAGTTCCCCGTCACTACATTACGTAAACAATCCAATCTTATTTAAGACAGTCATAGTATCGAACTACCGCAAAGCACCATGTAGCTTCCCGTCACTACATTAGCTTAACAATTCTAGCTTTTGTAAGACAATTATGGTATCGAACCACCGCAAAGCACTGTCACAGTGTAGTTCCCCGTCACTTCATTACGTGAACAATTTTATCTTATGTAAGACAGGCATGGTATCTAACCACCGCAAAACACTGTGTAGTTCCCCGTCACTACATTACGTAAACAATTTCATCTTAGATGCATGTAAGATAGCCATGGTGCCGTACCCATTGCAAAGCACTGTGTAGTTCACCGTCACTACGACATGTTTACAATTTTATCTTATGTCAGACAGCCATAGTATCGACCACCGCAAAGCACTATGTATTCTCCCGTCACTACTTAAAGTTAACAATTCTATCTTATGTAAGACAATCACGGTATCGCACCACCGAGGCACTGTGTAGTTCCCCGTTACTACTACATAACGTTAACAATTCAATCTTTTGTAAGACAGGCATAGTATCGAACTACTGCAAAGCACTATGTAGTTCCCCGTTACTACATTACGTTAACAATTCTATGTTCTGTAAGACAATCATAGTATCGAACCACCGCAAAAAACTGTCAGTCATATAACAAAATAATTGATGCATTCTATTGAGGTTAACCTCAGGATTTCTCAAACCTCGAAAGTGATGTTCACCGAAGCGAACCCGAGGTGGACATCACTTTCTTCGGTTAACAAATTCTGGTGTTAACCTCAATAGAATGCATCAATTGTATATTGTAAGATCTACAGTTTATAGGAGTGGGGTGGGTTGCGGGGGGGGGGGGGGGCGGGGGGGGGGGGGGCGGGGTGGGGGGGGGGGGGGTCAGAATTTTTCATTTTTAAACCAGATTTTCAAATCAGACGTTTTAATTCCTATACACTTGTTACAGTGCATTCAGTGAGTCCCTACCTATAAGTGCATTAAGTTACCGTTCTTTTCAAAAAGAAATTCTTTGTGTTGCTGTTCTACTATGAGGTTCAGACAAAAGACTGAAGTAATAAAAAAATGGTATGAGAGAGACACTATCTTAGTTTTTGGCTGGACCTAGTTTGAATAGTCCCATCTCTTGTATCTCGCCTCAGCAAGATACTTCTAATAAGTATCTACAACATATCTTTTTTGCAGGCATGATACGGCAGTGTAGTCTATATGTATAGGCGTGTTGAATTAATGTGTTTCGACTGTTTACAATCGAACACAAGTATAAAACGCCAAAATTTCCTTAAAGTAGTTGCCAACGTGATTATCATTTACCAATAAAATCTAACCCAGCGGTTGTAAGAAATCCAGGTAACGGTTATTCATAGCTGTGCTATTCTTGTCGCTGTGGCGTCATAGCGCTGTTGATAGAGGGTTATCTGTAAAATCTGGACTTGGAATTTTTGGCAGTGGCAAACAGTGCAGACGCAGATCAGACGCCCCAGAACGCGCAGTCTGTCAGATCAGGGTCTACACTGTTTGCTTAAAATACAAGAAGTTAAGGGTTGAAAGAAACTGTCTTAAGTCCCCGTTCAGGACCTTTTTCCCAGCCTACACTCAGAGATAATCGACTCACTAGTGCTGTCAGTGCTTTGATTTGTTCTTTAATCTAATACACCGTTTTTTTGTTTTTTTTTGCAAACATACAGTTAGGTTCTTGTGCAAACATTATGTGGTTCCCAAAAACAAATGTATCACTAATCAACAAAACAAAATTATAATAATATTTATAATATAACTCTAATTTTTCATGTTTTCCTGGTAAAAGTCAGAAAATCACCAAACTAATTTTGATATGCATTTTAACCGTTACTATGCAAAGTATATTGAGCCATTTGTTTCAGTTCTTTTGTTCTGCTTAACGAAGCAACGCAATTTTTAAAATTAACACTTCAGTTAGCTGATTCATTTGCCCAATGGATGAATACAAATGAATTCCAAAAGTTTTATTCATTTGCCTAAATGAGCCGTTCTTCTATCATTCAGGTAAAAAAAAAGGTAAGAGAAAAGTCCAGGGAGTGCCACAATCACAAACCGCAGCCCTTCCCAGACCCCAAGAGGAAGAGGAAACCGACAAATCCAAACAAGCACAGACCGAACAAAAGTACGAAAAGCACTAAGATTAGCTCTCTCTTCCCCAAGCGAGGTAATCGCAATACTAAAAGGACTGAAAAACACAAGAACAAAATAATACTCGGAAAGACATACAACAAATCGTCTCGTAGAATAAACCACAAGGCAACAAAGAGTAAGACTAAAATCGGGACCCCAAAATGCTAAAAATGTTTGTTACCTGGTGTGTCCACCGTTTACCGCCTTTGAAGCACCGTACCGCTGTTTTATCAATACTATTAATCAATTTGTTGAATCTCTGACTCGAATGCGCATTCACTCTTGATGCAGTGATCGCACCAAGTCGGCGAGCGTACTCATCACGAAAACATGCCTTTATTATTTTGACCCCCTTAAACCCCACTTTTATATAGAAAAACTGGGGATTACAGGGGTATACATTATTTTTCTTATTTTTGCTCCAAAGCATTGATTGTGGGTACGCGTTAGAACCGCCTCGCCGAGGCGGTTCAAACGAGTACCCACAATCTATGTTTTGAGCAGAAATATGAAAAATATCAGAGTTTTTTATCTGAAGTTTTTCAGTTTTTAGAGGTGAAATTTTCTATATATTTGTATTGGTGAGTTTTCTTAACATCACCCATTTCGTGAACGAGACGCCCCATATGTCCCACATATGCTCGATTGGGGAAATGCCAGCTGATCGAGCTGGCCAATCAAGCACGTCGACGTAATTTGCCTGTAATAAGCCCATTGCGTATCTTGCCTTATGACAAAGCGCATCATTCTGTTGTAACATGGCGTTATGACGTAAGGAATTGTACGAGTTTTCTTAATGTATTGTATGAGTTTTCTTAATGTGACATCACCCATTTCGTGAACGAGACGCCCCATATATCAATGCCGCCCATACCATGATACTAAATGCCGCCCATACCATGATACTAAATCGATAAAATTTTGCACACGTATTAAACAATTAAATGTTAAAAGGATCATAGGGTTTACATTGATGTATTATACTTGTGTTTAACAAAATTCAAGTTTTAATAGTCCTGGGTAGGTACCCCCGGCGCAACCCATTTCTTGACTGCACTGCGTAGTGTTAATATCTCTCTTGACTCCCTAAATTAGCGCCAAACTATACTAAACGTCGTCTGCTTATGTGTTGACGTCATATTTAACGTCGTTGCAAATTTGAGCGCCATCCGTTGGGTACTTTAGAATATACAGCCAGTAAACTTAAGGCGTACGTGGAAAACGTAAGGTCAAAATGGCGGCACCGGCGCAGGAAGAGACCCGTGCAATAATAAAGTTTTGTGTGGACCTAGGAAAAACACCAACAGAGACGATGAAAATGATGAAGGATGCTAATCGATCTTCAAATGTAAGCAGATCTCTTGTTTTTACGTGGCATAAAAGATTTTCGGAGGGTAGGGAGTCTCTAAAAGACGACACTGGGAGAGGACGGAAACGAATCGTGAACGCTGGGACAGTAGCGGCAGTGAAGAGCCTTATCGAGGAGGACCGTAGATTGACTGTTAGTGACATTTCAACAAAAGTAGGCGTTAGTTATGGCAGCGTCCACTCGATTTTGAGAAACCAGCTGAAGATGTCAAAGGTTCATGCGCGCTGGGTGCCGAGATTACTAAAAAATGCAGAAAAGGAACGACGTGTTCAAGATTCTCTGTCTTTCCTACGGCAGTATGAGAGGCACGGAGACGCTTTCCTCGACAGAATTATAACTACAGACGAGACGTGGCTCTGGTTTTACGACCCAGAGACGAAGCAGCAGTCCTCTGTGTGGAAGAGAAATTCATCCCCACCCCCACAGAAGGCCAGGGTCAGCCGGTCCGGAGGGAAGTACATGTTTATCATGTTTATGGACAGACGGGGTATGCTGCTGTGCCATTCCGTGCCTAAGGACCAGACGGTGAATGCCGACTACTATTCTAAGGTAAAAAACATTTTCCTTACTATTTTTATTAACAAATGAACTATAATTAAAACTTTTAACATTTCTAATAAATGTTCTTCTTTTCAGGGCCGGCAGGTTTGTTTTCAAATGAATAAATCTGGGTATTCGATTTCATGTTTTTCAGGTTCTCAGACGTGACCTGATACACGCACTGCAGAAGAAGAGGCCCGGCATTCCGATCGAGAGATATATTCTTCACCAGGATAATGCCCCGGCACACAGGGCGGACACCACCCGGCTTGAACTCGACCTGATGGGATTAAAGACTATCGACCACAGCCCTTATTCCCCGGACCTGGCTCCCATGGACTTTGCCGTTTTCCCGGAAATTAAAGCACAGCTCAAGGGACGAAGATTTACGTCGCTGGAGGAGCTTACATACTCAACACATGGCATCATTCGTCAGTTCGACTCAGCGTGGTATCAGAAGGTGTTTAGCAAGTGGGGGGAGCGACACAGGAAGTGTGTTGAGTGTAGAGGCGAGTACTTCGAAAAGCGCTGACTTGCAACGATAAAAAAAGCGCTGACTTGCAACGTAAGTAGTCAACGTCGAAACGTCATCTTGACGTCGTTACCGTGCGCCGGTACCACTACACTAACCATTTAAGAATGGTTGCTATGGGAGACCCACTGGACCTATCGTACCCAAAGTTAACAGACATATAGAAAAATGCCGATATATAATTACTATGTATATTTGATCTCATTATCTGTAAAAACAAAATTACTGTAACGAAAGTTCACGTATTTTTTGATCCACCCTCGTATGTGTGATAATGATCTGCTGGCGGTATCTCACGTCATTCAATCTTCCTCACAGTAACCAGGTCCGGTCTGCCATTTTGAGCAATGCCGCCCATACCATGATACTACCTCCGCCACATTGGTCGCGCTGAACATCGTGTGCAGTGTCATAATGTTCCCTATACTCGAACACGGTCGTCAGAGAATTCCAAGTTAAAGTGGGACTTGTCGGTAAAAGGACATTGTTCTCATGGAATCTGCTCCACTGACAATGGAGTATAGCCCAATTAAGTCGGTAACATCGATGCTGTGCGGTTAGTGGTACCCCAACTTAAGGTTTACGTCCTCTCAGATCTGCGGCATGCAGCCTGTTTCTGACAGACTGCGCAGTGATTCTTCTATTTGATGTCACGTACAAGTGGGTAGCAAACTTTGGTTCCGACATAAGACGTTAGCATCAGATAATTTTGACGTAATGTGATTTTCTGGCTACGCCCGGTGTGCTGGCCGTCTCGATATTGACCAGTTATACTGGATCGGTACTCGGACTGACATGAAAACGATAAGCAATATCAGAAACAGTCATTCCCGCCTCCAGCATCCCTACAACACGTTTATGTCGCTCTAACGACATGCTTTGCCACCTTTCCATGATGGAAAATCCGACTTTTAACTTTTCAATGTGAGTGAGCAAACAGAACATGCACACAGTGGTATTGGTGATGTACAATACACTGTTAATCCGTGCCGATACGATACATGGTCATTGAAACGTTAAAACCAATACTTATGTGACTGTGAGTCAACAGAGGAAAATGATTTTTTTTTCGATTACCAGACGTCTGCTCATAATGTATAAAACAACTACAAGTTTGGGAAACACAGATTAATTGCAAAATTTATCCCAAAACATTTGCTAAATTTAATTTGCATAGTAGTATGTATATATGTATGTATGTGACTGTGCTAATGCAGAATCTTCACTGTGCGCATATTGGATAGTCAAGGATGCAAAGTTGAGGCGATTCGAATGAGTACATACAGCATTTATTTTTACGATGATATGAAAATGTCCCTAAAATATCACTAAATATTTCTTTTCCTATTGTGATCACTCCCCGTCCGTCGTCCGTCCGTCCGTCCGTTCACCCTTCAAACGACTTCTCTTAAACCCCTGGTCCTAATTTCTTCAAACTTCATGTGGAGCCTTAGGTTAAAGGGGTATTGAAATTTGTACAAACGGTCACGGTCAATAAATCAGGATAGCCGCCATGACCATATATACCTCCCATAGATTTACAGTCGACTCCCGTTATCTCGAACTCGCTTATCTCGAATAACCGCTTATCTCGCAGTGAAAATCTGATCCCTGTTCTAACACAGAAATCTACCAACAGGCAACAAAATATTGTGGATAAGAGGAGAAATTGCTCCTTAGGAGCAATTTCTTCTCTTTTCCACAATATTTTCATAATATCTCTAACTTAGGAGTCAAGTTACATATTCATTCTGTTTAAGGTGGTTGTTCGATTAATTGTTTTCCTCAGTTCCGCAAATCTGGTATGTCGAAGTACGGATATCTCGAAGTGTTTCATGGAGTCCCCTGGAGTTTGAGATAACGGGAGTCGACTGTATAATGGGAAAGACGTAATAAATCTTCTTCTCTGAAACCATGAGGCCCACAGCTTATACATTTAGTATGTAGCAATGTTTAGTGTCCCCTACATAAATCCTGCCTATCAGGCCCCTGGGGTCTAAATTGGCCACGCCCCGGGGGTCATCAGCTCCCATAGACTTATAATGGGAAAAACTAAAAAAAAATCTTCTTCTCTGAAATCATGAGGCCCACATCTTATATATATAGTTTGTAACAATATTTAGTGGTTCCCTACATAAATCCTGCCAATAAAGCTCCTGGGGTCC
Organism: Anodontia alba; assembly: GCA_964016985.1. NCBI lineage: Eukaryota > Metazoa > Mollusca > Bivalvia > Lucinida > Lucinidae > Anodontia > Anodontia alba. Next base: position 57,616,164 of record OZ024831.1, read on the forward strand.
AAACTGGCCACACCCTAGGGATAATATGTTTATATAGCGATATATAGCTAAAGAATCTTCAAAAATCTTCTTCCCATAAACCTTAAGGCCCAGAGTTAACATATTTAGTATGTAGCAATATGTTGTGGTCTCCTTCATAAATCCTGCCAACCATACCCCTGGGGTCTAAATTGGCCACGCCACTGACGTCATTAGCTCCCGTAGACTTATAACGGGAAAACATTAAAAAACATCTTCCTCTATGAAACCATTAGGCCCACAGCTTATATATTATGTATTAATGTTTAGTGGTCCCCTACATAAAACCTGCCAACCATGCCTCTGGGGTCAAAACTGACCACACACCAGGGGGCTCATATGTATATACAGAGCTAAATAGTTACATAACCTTCACTACTCTTCTTCTCTGAAACCATGAGGCTGAGAGCTCACAGATTTAGCATGTAGCAATGTTTAGTGGTCTCCTACATAAAGCCTGCTAACCATGCCCCTGGGGTCCAATTTGGACCCGCCCCGGGGGTCATTAGCTCCCATAGACTTATGCTGTAAAAGTGCTTTAAACCACCCGGTGGTTTACTCTAATGACAGTTCTAAGGCGGTGGTCCCGGTGTTAGTTTTACTCTTTGTTGCTTTGTGGTTTATTCTACGAGGCGATTTGTTTTATGTCGTACCTTGTGTCATTTTGTTCTTGTGTTTTTCAGTCCTTTTAGCATTGCGATTAACTCGCTTGGGGAAGAGAGAGCTAATCCTAGTGCTTTTCGTACGTTTGTTCGATTTGTGCTTGTTTGGATTTGTCGGTTTCCTCTTCCTCTTAGTGTCTGGGAAGGGCTGCGGTTTGTGATTGTGGCATCTTCCCTGAAACCATCAAGCCCACAGTTTATATATTTAGTATGTAGCAATGTTTAGTAGTCCTGCCAATCATGCCGCTGGGGTCCAAACTGGCCATGCCCCAGGGTTCATTAGCTCCCACAGACTTATAACGAGCAAAAACCAAAAAAATCTTCTTCTCTGAAATCTTGAGGCCCACAGCTTATATATAAAGTATGTAGCATTGTTAAGTGCTTCTCTACAGAAATCCTGCAAATCAAGCCCATTGGGTTTAATTTGGCCACGCCTCGAAGGTCATTAGCCCCCTTAGACTTATAATGGGAAAAACCTTTTCTCTGAAACCATGAGACCCACAGATTATATATAAAGTATGCAGCAATATTTAGTGGTCCCCCACATAAATCCTGCCAATCAAGGTCCTTGGGTCTAAATTGTCCACGCCCCGTGGGGGTGGGGGTGGGAGGTGCTACATCAGCTCTCATAAACTTATAATAGAAAAAAATCGTCTTCTCTGAAACCATGTCCCACAGGTTATATATTTAGTATGTAGCAATATTTAGAGGCTCCCTACATACATCTTGCCATTCAAGCCACTGGGGTCCAAACTGGCCACGCTCCAGAGCCTCATTTATTTATATAGGCCTATATAGCTAAAGAACCTTCAAAAATATTCTTCTCTGAAGCCGTGAGGCCCAGAGCTAACATATTTTGTAGCAATGTTTAGTGGTCTTCTGCATAAATCCTGCCAACCCTGCTCCTGGAGTCCTAATTGGCCACAACCCGGGGATCATTAGCTCCCATAGACTTATAATGGGAAAAACTTTAAAAAATCTTCTTCTCTGAAACCATGAGGCCCACAACTTATGACTTTAGTATGTAGCAATGTGTAGTGGTCCCCTACATAAATCCTGCCAACCATGCACTTGTGGTCCAAACTGGCCACACCCCAGGGGGAGGGGGGGGGGGGGCTCATATGTATATATAGAGCTATATAGCTACGAGAACCTTCACTGATCTTCTTCTCTGAAGCCATGAGGCTAACATATTTTGTAGCAATGTTTAGTGGTCTCCTGTATAAATTCTGCCAAACATGCCCCTGGAGTCTAAATTGGCCACACCCGGGGATCATTAGCTCCCATAGACTTATAATGGAAAAACTTAAAAAAAATCTTCTTCTCTGAAACCATGAGGCCCACAACTTATGAATTTAGTATGTAAAAATGTTTAGTAACACTCTACATGAATCCTGGCAATCAAACCCCTGGGGTCTAAACTTGCCACACCCCCAGATGGTCATATGTTTATACAGAGCTATAGTGCTAAAGAATCTTAAAACAATGTTCTTCTCTGAAACAATAAGGCCTAGAGCTAACAGATTTAGTATGTAGCAATGTTTAGTGGCTGCCAACCATGCCCCGTAGGTCTAATTGGCCACGCCCCGGGTGTTTCTAGCTCCCATACTCTTATAATGGGAAAAAAAAAACTTAAAAAGTCTTCTTCTCTAACACTATGAGGCCCACAGCTTATATATTTAGTATGTAGCAATGTTTAGTGGTCCCCTACATAAATCCTGCAAATAAATCCTTTGGGGTCGAAACTGATCATGCCCCAGCGGTTCATTTGTTTATACAGATCTATTTCAAAAATCTTCTTCTTTGAAGCCAATAGGCCCAGATTTAACAAATTTAGAATGTAGCAATATTTAGTGGTCTCTACATAAATCCTGCCAACCATGCCCCTAGGGTCCAAATTGGCCATGCCCCGGGGGTTTATAGCTCACATAGAGTTATAATGGTAAAAACTTAAAAAGACTTCATCTCTGAAACCATGAGACCCACAGCTTATATATTTCGCATGTAGCAAAGTTTAGTGGTCGCCTACATAAATTCTACAAACCATGCCGCTGCGGTCCAAACTGATCATGCCCTGGGGGTCATTTATTAACCCTTGTCCTGCTGAGCCCGGATATACCCTGCCTTTGCAAACAGTGTAGATCCTGATCAGTTGGCTTCTGAAGAAGCCAACTGATCTGGATCTGCACTGTTTGCCATTAAGTATGTGAATTTATAACAACAATACAGTTCAAGAAATCTGATTGGCTGAAAATTAGAAGTGGGTGTGGCATCTTAATATATTCAGCAGGACAAGGGTTAATATAGAGCTGTATAGCTAAAAACTTAAAGAAAAAACTTCTCTGTAGCTAAAGAGCCCTATGCAGGTGCGATCATCCTGAATCTTGCTAAAAATATTTGTCTTGATGATGTCTAGGTTAAGTACGGACCTGGGTCACTTATGACCTATATTTCACGGTCCAGTGACTTTCTTCAGTTTTTTTTCGTTTAAGTCAGTTTCTCAGTAAATATTGGTCCTACAGCAGTGATACTTGGCACTTGCAGACATCTTAGCATGGCCTCTTGAATGCAGGCATCTGTGTTTGACCTTCACCTATATTTCACGGTCCACTGACTTTGTTAAATGTTTGCATTTAGGTCAGTTTCTCAGTAATTATTGGTCCTACAACCAGAGATACTTAGCACATGTATACATCTTAGCATGGCCTTTTGAGTGCAGTCATTCATGTTTGACCTTGATATATATTTCATGGTCCATTAAGCGTGCTACATTGTCTATTCGTGATGAATCTTGGTCAGAATGTTTGCCTTGATCATTTATGGGTCAGGTTCTCTAAGTGCTATGATACTCAGATGTTTTCTTTTGATTTTGTTTTTGACCTATCAGAAGAATTTCTTAGGAACTCAACACAAAGTGGGACTCGAGTTCGTTTCAGCCACGGTAAACGAGTTGCCGGTGTTCGAGTCATCGAAGTTTTACTGTGTTACGTTTTGAAAAGCAAATATGTAGATACAGCACCTAGTTTGTGTAAATTACAATTCTAAATCAGGGTATATGTTATTTTCGTAATATGAGTATTCTATCATTCTGTAAACATAGATGATAATGGGTCAACCCATTATCACAGGATCTTGTTTTATCTGGAATAGAATCAGCCGTCCTCAGCTGGTAATTATTAGTTTCCAGATTAAGGTGAGGGTAATTTCTCTCTTATTTTGTCTAACATTAGTTTTGCAACTTTTTTTCCCCATTTCAGCCGAAACACGAAAAACGGGACCTTATATTTTCCGGTTTGTGGCTCTTCGAATGCGCATGCGCAGTCCACAGTTCGGGCTACAATGTGTGTTTTATCTGAAGCTTTCTAAATGTCTTAGCTACATGTCCGCGAACAGCAAAGTCTCTAGCGAGACTGAGCTAATGGTGATAAGTATCCTTTTCTCAGGTGCTGGCTATTTTTTTCTTTACCAAAATCAATGATGTAAAATGTGCAAACTGTATGGATGTTGTGCTTGCGTGCGATTGCTCCAAAACAAAACAAACAAAAACTCTAAAAGATGCCTTTGGAAACAAAGAACACACAAAAGAATGAAAATCAGTGACATAGTAGCTAATATATAATTCAGCGCTATTTGGTAGTGGTAGCTGGCTGTATTTCAGCGCTGTTTGGTGTTTTTTTTGTTGTTATTGTTGTTGTTGTTGTTTCGTGTGTGTGTGTGTGTGTGTGTGTGTGTGTTTTCGATGTTCTGTATATGCGATTTAGTAGATATTTCCATAGAATCTGAACCACCATTAATGTTTAGATCAGGCGTAAAATATTGGTCATTCCCAAAGTACAGGGGCTGAAAACATTTTTATCGTCCCTCGTATTTCAATACGTCATTTGCTGAAAGTTTTATCCAGAGTGCTAAGCGTTAAGAACCTGATAAGGTAAATGAATCCATGCGAAACATTTGCTGTCATTTTTCAAAGGAAGTCAACTCGTAGACCCGAAATCGCCTCCTTTTTATCTGAATATTCAAGCAAGAAGTATTAGCTTAAAAAAGCTGGCGGGTCGTTTAGCTTCAGCAAGTGTATGTACGCTTATGCCGCATATGATGCATATATATGTATCAAGCTTCATTGAACTAACCAAAATGACTCAAAGTTTACCTCTGACGTGTATATAAACAATAGGTGTCATGGACTTGGTCTCTTGACACTTACTATTAACCTGTGAGGTTTTTTTTCTCGACATTTTGTGTATACCGATCACTTGATAGGGGAGTCCTTGGCTAGTATTAGATGATTCGACAATAGAATTCTTTCATTTTAATGCCAGTAAAGATACTTCCCAAAATCTGTGAAAATATCAATAAATAGAGGCCCACTGGCCACAATGGCCCACCTGAGTAGACGACTGAAGAACTATTAATGCTCAATTCAGCATTTTAGACTCAGATGTCTTGGCAAAAAAAGTATACATTGTTCATGACTATTGAACAAGCATATCAAAAACGTTACTGTCAAAGTACCTGCAATGACTTTTGTTTTATTTTTGTTGGAGTTTACCGGCCTATCGACACATTTTAGGTCATGTCTGGGGCAGTTGTTAACTAAATGGTGATAAATAATGAACTATTAGTCCATGACTATCTTGCTGATGAAAATATATGGGGTGACTCTGGAGAAATGAACACACTGCCAAATAATGTTTAAGTGTGTAAAAACATATGACTCTAGGATACGTGATTTAGTTGGCAGTACCAACCGTGAAAGACGAGGAGTTGCTGAGGCTGATACTACATATGTAACTCCATCTGCGGTTGGTGTACGCAACGACCAGTGATGCTATCTGGTCTCCCTGCACTTATTCACTCACACTTGCTTGATGTTATGCCATGCATGTGCGGAGATATAACGTGCTAGCTAATATTTGCAGTGAACATGCACGTGAAAGTCTTCAGCACATTTGAAGTATGACCTTTTACTGAGTAGTATGGCTATTTTGCACCAGCGAATATGGTAGACCCATCCAAAGAAGTTTGAAGTTTTTCTTTCGCAGATTAGCCAGACCGATCTAAATGTCTCATTAAAATGGTATTTCTTTTTTTTTTAATATTAATTGCCCTTTCTGGATGAGTTTTTATCGTGTTTTCATATCTTTCAATAAAAAAGTATGAATTCTCTCACTTGAGGAAGCATAACGTCATTTGAGGACGAAATAAGCTGCTTCTTTTTGTCTTATCACCAATCTGGCTGTGCGCTTTTACGCTCTTTCCAGTTCTTCCGGACTACACTTGACTACACTTGGGGTCCCAAACCTAACTGCTTTACTCCAGGACTCGACGCACCTATCCTTTATAAGCTGCTCTTTTAATGTCTTGATGAATTCTTGTACTTGCTGAAGCATAATTTTACTTGAGGGCAAAATCGGTATGGAAGCGAACGATCTCATTAATTGTATACCCAAAAGAGGTCATAAATGGATAATAAAAACATTCTGTTCTTTTCGTTATCAGATGCACGACTACTATGTCAGTAGTTTTGGAAGTTACTTCCACTCAAGCTGGGCTCAGTATAATTCCAGTATTAGATATGTGATTAGCATAACTCCTATCTATGAGGTTCGCCAGGGCGACCACCAATAAAACTTTTCTCAAACGACAGTGGTTGCTACATGTACTTCCTTTGGGAGCAAATTTTTTTCATTAAAGTGGAAGTAATACACTTTCAAGGATGGCAACTCAGTAAAAGTGTTTCGTTTCCCTTCTATAAGAAAAGAATTTAATGTACACGAAAGCAAACAGGAAATCACAAAAATTGTCTCCTTTGTCAAACATGGCGGAAAATTTACCGAATGTAGCTAAATTCCTAAAGAGGAGCGCATGTGAAAAAGGAGGCATGTCCATATCAGACATATTTCCCTTGGAGGTATCCCCACTCCAATAAAGTCCTCGCATAGGTCTGCCCCAACATTTAGGATTTATATTATATGCCACATGCACGGACTTAGATCACATTACGAAAACATGCCTATTCAAATATATAGAAAATTTTACCACCAGAAAATAAAAAAAATCAGATAAAAAATCTGATATTTTTCATATTTCTGCTCAAAACATAGATTGTGGGTACTCGTTAGAACCGCCTCGTTAAAACATAGATTGTGTACTCGTTAGAACCGCCTCAACGAGGCGGTTCTAACGAGTACCTACAATCTATGTTTTGAGCAGAAATAAGAAAAATAATGTATACCCCTGTAAACCCCAGTTTTACTATATAAAGTGGGGTTTAAGGGGGTCAAAATTATATAGGTATGTTTTCGTGATGAACTAACGGATTCGTAATGAAACTGAGTTATAGCTCCGAGGCAGGTCTGTCCCAATAGGTAGAGTTAAAGTCTACATATTCCTCAAAAAAAGACATTTTATTATCCAAGAAAGGTTTGATATATGGTATTAATACATCATAACACGTGGCATCTGAAAGCCTGTAAAATTTCAGTTAGTCAAGTGGATAAAAAATGAAATGATTTTTTTATCGTATCTCTGAATTAATGTTGGCAACGATGTAATTCTTGTATTAATACCATATATTAACACATTTATGCATTGCGTCCCATAAAATGGTCATTGGCAAACAGTGTAGACCCAGATCAGACGCGCAAAATGCAGCGACTTATCAGTATCTACATCGTTTGCATTTAAGTTCAGAAATTTCTACAAAACATGGTTATACTAAAAGCTAACCAGACACCCCTTATATAGGAACTGATCCTGTCCAAAGAGTTGAGGTAGAAAAGTTCACTCGGCATAAGTTTTAGCAGTTTATGGGGAATGTATACGATTTCCGGCGAGGGACCTCTAGTCAAATTTCATTTCTATCCCTCTTAAAAAGGTATTACTCCTAAAGTAAAGAATTAGCTCCTAAGGGGGAACAAACTCTTTGTTTTCAGAGTTGATCGCTTTTAAGAAGGAATGATATGAAAAGAGAAACAAGCAAAGAGGATGTCCTAAGATTGTCTCCCTTGCAAGAATTGGCACAAATTCAATCAAGTGCACTCACTATTCTTAAAAAAAAGCTGTTGGTCCGGTCTCCTAAAAAATGTCTAGCCAATGAAAAAGATTTTATTGTGTGTTTTATATTGTGTATTTTCAAAACGCAACTGGTCGTCAGAATAATGAATTGGTAATGTCTTAACCCTTGTGCTGCTGAACTCGGATATACCCTGCCTTTGCAAACAGTGAAGATCCAGATTAGCGCCAAATGATCTAAATCTGCACTGTTTGGCATTAAGTATGTGAAATTGTATCAACAAACTGGATCAAATAATCTTTTTGGCTGAAAATTAAGAAGTGGACGTAGTATCTTTATTTACTCAGCATGGCAAGGGTTAATTACGAACGTTTCTATTGTGTCATTACGTTCTAGTTTCTTTCATAAGTTCGTCTAAGAAATTATGTTTCTTAGTGTGCACAAATGTTTGCATGCTTGCTAGCATTTTTTTTTTCTGTTTTGTTACAAAAGCAGGATTACTTTGAATTTTGTTTCGTCTGCATTTATAATCAAATGTCTTCGTTGAAAGACCCGAAAAATTAACTAAGAATAAATACAAGACATCCTATGCTTGATATTTAGATTAAATATTAAAGCATATTTCGACATAAAATAAGACAAGTGGAGCTGTAGTTATTTTTACTGATACTACTATTTTAGTAAAACTGAAGCCACTGGGAGTAAATTATAGCGCAGACACTTTTCCAAGGAAGGGTGGGGGAAGATTTAGCATGTAGTAAAGCAAACTGGATATAACGAAATGTTGTCTACTTCTGTGAAAATGGCGGAGAACACTACTTAATGTATCAGTTCCCTTGCGTATACACTCCTCCAAACAAACTAAAAATGAATATGAACTGCACAATAAAACTTAGAAACAGGTTCAGCTTGCTAGGTACCTGTGTATTATTGTTTGAAAATATGGATAGCGTCAGCATATCGGATATTTCTTCTAGGCTACTAATACTAAGGCCCTCTATTTTCTCTGCTAGAACACTTGCCTGGCACCTAAAGAAACCGTAAAAGCTGCATACAAAACGCCTGTGCGTCCCAAGCTTGATACACACAGCCCCAGTTTGGAATCCATATATTGAAGCTTTATTAGTCATATTGAGAAGGTACAGAGGACAGCTGCCTGTTGGACAAGTTGGCGTTGGCAAAATACCATCCATGACGGCGAAATGCTGGATGAACTGTTGTGGCCAAAACGGAAAGCCTGGCTGGAGCAGACCTCTCTGGCCTTCATCCACAAATTCCATACAGGCACTATTTACTTGACCTTGAAAACTCAAAATATATGCCTCCCCCCCACCACACACACACTCATGTTTTTTTTTTGTTTGCTAAATTCTAAATTTAGCCTTGTACCCGAATGACAAGAGAGAGAGAGAGAGAGAGAGATCAGTCTAATCAGATGTGCAGAACATGTGCATTCTATATCATGTAAGTATTTTTACTTATTACGACCCATTTTACTACGATGACTAAAATTAGAAAGAAAGGCTCCCTTACATCCCAAGAGATCTAACCAATGTAACAAGTAATAGATGGTCTTGTTTGATCATTTTTTGAATGAAGATAGTAGTGAAAAAAGTCATTTGATAGCTAATGCATGTTTCGCAGGCATAAGATAAAAGTAAAAACAAGGATTGCCTTTGGAAACAAAGAACACACTAAATCCCGAGAATCAGAGCCGCGGTTTGATTGAGTCTCTTCATATGCAACACTAGGCTGCATACGCCCCCCTAGCGCCGGCTTAAACGGTATTCGATTTTCAAAATAACCTGGATGGGCTTAATGATCCTTGTCATGCAAAACGGGTCTCCGGCATATGTGGACAGCAAAGGCCCAGATCAGCCTGCGCATCTGCGCAGTCTGATCAGGGCCTTTACTGTCCTCTGACAGAACCATTGGACACTATAGACGGTACTAATAGAAAGCAAATGCTTGGAGGAGATTTTGCGCATGCGCGGGATGTATCTGAATTTGTGGGAAGACACCTTTTTGCTAGGCGCGGCCCAGTCATCAACGACACAAAAAAATATGTGAGACTTTTATTTTAACCATAAATTCTGTACTCCTGTCTCCAAAACTGAGATTTAATTATTAACAGTGCTTGGAAATCAACAGAAACTGAGCGATTTCGGCCGCTTTCGGTCTTAATAGTGTAATCAATATATATTAATATACTGAGCAGGGTTATGAAATTATCAAATTTCATTACCTGTCTACAGACAAGTAAATGGTCAAAATCCATTTAACCAACCAAGATTTACTTGCCCGAAAAATGGCAGTTTTCTTATATTTTCTGAGAAAACATATAATATGGGTAATCATTAGAAGCGCCTCGGTGTGGCGCTTCTAATGAGTACTGATAACATATATTATAAGAAAAAATATTTCATAATCTGGATGCTCTTCTTAGCTAGAGCTATGGAGTTTTTGTCCCAGGACAAGTAAATTGAAATGTCTTACTTATCCTCAGGGAAATGGGACTAGATGAGCAAGTCGGCCATGGTATTTCCAAAACACTGACACTGAGGTATATAGTTGAATTAGAAAGTGTAAAACAGTTTGGCGTCTACGTAGACGGTCTTTCATTCTTTTATTTTGCTGGCGTTTCCATTGCTTGACCTGTTCATTTGGGTATTGTCATCAGAGTACACAGGGACTCAAGAAATCAATTTCTGTTGAGCAGAATTTTCTTTGACTGGAGGGACTTTTCTACTACGCAGTGCTTCTAGTCATCACGATGGCGATTTTGTACTGTTGACCGTTCTAATGTAGAATCTGTCGCAGTTTCTCTTCGTTTGTCTGTTGTTAGTTCATTCTCTTTTCCATGACAATTATATAAGATGTAATTTCAATTAAATATTTGTATCTAGTGTCTTGTGAAGGCTGTGCTCCGTGAGTGTGGCTTTTTTCAGGCCACGAGGTTAAAAAACTTTGTTAATGCTCAACTCAGCTGAGCATGAATAAGTATCTGCTAATAAATATGAAAATGCCAACAATAGTTGGCATTTTCATATTTATTAGCAGAGAAAGTTTCATGTTTAATTGTGATCAGCAAGGAAGAATTTGTAGTTGTTTGTAATTTGAGATTTATTAGCAGGACAAATTTCATGTGGCTCAGTTGAGCATGAAACAAATTTTATAACCCCGTGGCCCTTCTATCCCTAAATTCGTTTTCTGCAGCATCTCAGCTATGACCTTTCCTATGTTCAACAATGATGACGCACTCATGGACATCAACGCACACTTCTTTATCAGAATTTGATCGAGTAAAAGCCCCCAGCAATTTGTGCTGACCGTTTCAATGATGATCTTCTAATGCGATCCTTTTTTATTCGTATGTCTGTTATTACATTTGTGCTCATTTAAGTTTTCATTGCTTGTTCCGTGTCTCGTCTTCTCTGGGTGCCTCGGAAATTCTCTGCTTCACGCTTGTGGCCTTACCTGATTAACTCCTTATTGAAAACTGTCTCCAATCTACGCAATTAATTTCTGAATAGATTGCAGCTATTTCCCCAAAGGGAAAAAATCGGAGAATCCAACATATGTTATAACCGATGAATAGCAGAAGAATATTTGGACAAAATGTTTTGCAGTGGTTCTAGTGTTGTCTGGCTTTACTGGTGCTTGCATTTACAGTCGAACTTCAATGGCACGAATATCTTTGGGACCATGGAAATTTGTTCGAGATGTGGGTAGTTCGAGCCACTGAGAGTTAATCATGGCGCTTTGTAAGGAAGCAAATGGCGATACTAAAGGAATATCTTTTCTATCTTCTATACAGAAATGGTATGTTGAGTGTACACAACATACAATTTCATAATAAAATTTCTAAATACTTGTTTTCTTAAGCTGTCGGAAGAATTTCGTAGGGACTCAAAACGAGTTCGAATCTGCCATAGTAAATGAGCCATCGTTGTTCGAGCTATGGAGGTTCGACTGTATGTTAAAACCAAGGAATAGAAAAAAATATTTACACAAAATTTTTGCAGCGGGTCTAGTGTTGTCTGTTCTTCGTTTGGTCTTGCTGCTGCTTGCATTTTGATTTACTTTTTTCTTGTTGTTAGTTGTCTTATTGTTGTGTTTTGGTGATTTATGTCTAGCATTGTGATCACATCGTTGGAGGTAGCTGGTTGTTCTGCTCTCTTTGTTTTGTGAAATGTGTGCTATCTGTCATGGTTTGTTTTTCTCTCACTGTGTTTCTGTGATTGTGACTCTTCTTGGAAATTTTCTATACTACAGTCGAACAGCAATAGCTCGAACACCGATGGCTTGTTTACAACGGCTAACTCGAACTCATTTTGAGTCTCTACGAAATTCTTCCTATAGCTCAAAAAATAATTGTATGTTTTAACCAAGGAATAGAAATAAAATGTTTACACATTTTTTTTGCAGCGAGTCTAGTGTTGTCTGTTCTTCCTTTGGCCTCTATACTGCCTGCAGTTTGCTTTACTTTTTACTTGTTGTTAATTGTCTTATTGTTGTGTTTTGGTGAATTGTGTCTAGCATTGTGATCACCTCGTTGGAGGGAGCTGGTTGTTCTGCTCTCTTTGTTTTGTGGAAAGTAGGCGATTCTAATGAGTACACACAACATACATTGTATGATAAAAATACCCAAAATACTCCTTACTTTTTATTTTCTGGAGCTATTGGAAGAATTTCCTAGGGACACAAAAACGAGTTCGAATCAGCCACGGTACAAGAGCCATCGGTGTTTGAGTCATTGAAGTTTTACTGTTTATAGTAAAGTATTAACCACTGATTTAAGATAAACTGTTTCACAACATTAGTAAAATTTACCCCAAGACCCGTGGGCCTAGCAAAGCTCCAGATCAGCCTGCGCATCCTACCAGTTTAATCAGAGTCTCCACATGTGGACGCTACGGATATTTGGCTATCCACAAGCAGATAGCAAAGACCCTGATCAGACTGTGCGGTTATGCAGTCTGATGAGTCTTCACTTGGCGCATATGTCAATTCTATAAGATGAATTGTTCATGTATACGCTCTATCTTGCAGTCTGCCTTCACAATATACACGCAAGGTCTGCAACGTCAAGAAACATGCCATTTTACACGTGCGCCCAGCGTAGATCAAAATCAGCCTACCTTAAATTCCAATGTTCCGTCCTATATAAGGTCTACAGACAGAGTTGCGCAAGACGTTCGTTTTTCTTGTTTGGAATCGCAATTCATTTCTATAAGAAAATAGGAGGACGCTGTTGAAATTCATTCGTTGAAATTGAAGAAAAATGAGAATTTCAACAGCCGCCCTATTTTCTTGCTTAACCATATACGGTACAATTTAAAAGAAAATGCCAAAGTGTAGCTGTAAAAAAAATTAATGCTTAAATGTAGAGCATAGAAATGAATTGCGATTCCAAACAAGAAAAACGAATGTCTTTGTAAAACGGTAAATTCCACTCATAATGCTTTCCTTAAAGGGAAACGCAACCTTAAAAGGTATTGCTTTAAAGTAAAGAACTTTACAAACAATGAATTTAGACATAAATTTTGATAAAAATCGGTGGAAAGTTAAGTAAATTATAGACAATTGAAATTTTAACATTGGTGGAATGGGCGCCGCCATTTTGAATATTTAATGAGGTTTCATAAAAATTAAAATTCGTTTCATAAAGGTAGTTATTCGCATAAAGTTGGTTTATTTTGAGGGAAATGATTGTTTGTCACTAGAATTAAAAGATTTTAAAAAGTCTGTAGCAAAATTATTCTCAAAACCTTTATAATTTGGTTTTGCATATCTAATTTGGGATGTGTGACGTCACAAAACCTACAATATGGCGGCATCCATGACAGACATTTTAAATATATTCGAACCACCATAACTTCCTTATTTCTAGGCCGATTTTGAAAACTCTTGCATCACAAAAATAGCTTGTTAAGCACTTTAATCAAAGCTCGTACAACTTATATTAAGTTCCACTTTAATCTTCGCTGAGTGCACATGTATAATGGTACGTTTCTTGACGTTGCGGATCTTGCGTGTATACGTTGAAGGCAGCCTGCAAGGTAGAGCATATACATGAACAATGTACCTTATTGAACCAATATATGCGCCAAGTGAAGACTGGTCAGACTGCATATCCACGCAGATTAGAGTCTTTGCTATCCGCTTGTGGATAGCCAAATAATCGAAGCGTCTACATGTGATGACTCTGATCAAAATGGTAGGATGCGCAGGCTGACTTGAAGATTTGCTAGGCCCACACGTCTTGAGGTACATTTTACTAATGTTGTGAAACAGTTTATCTTAAATCAGTGGTTTATACTTCAATATATACAGTAAAACTTCAGTGACTCGAATACCGATGGCTCGTTTACCATGGCTGATTGGAACTAGTTTTTTTGGTCCCTAGGAAATTCTTCCTTTAGCTCAAGAAAATAAAAAGTAAGGGGCATTTTAGGGTATTTATCTTGTTTCATCACACAATGTATGTTGTGTGTACTCATTAGAATCGCATCATCGAGGCGATTCTAATGCATACGCTCATCATACCACCATTATTTCCAAGATATCCTTAAAATATCCCAATTTGACTCCTGACTTGGTACTCAGTGACTCGAACTACCCATGTCTAGAACATATTTCCATGATCTCAAAGATCTTCGAGCCATTTAAGTTCGACTGTACACGTACATTGAGATGAAAAAACATATGGACGGTGTTGAATTATAATGTTCTGAAGAGGTAAACAAATATTTATATTTTCAATGATTCTTTATCACCCTTACCCTTCTTGATTATAAAAATAATATTGCTAAACTAGGCAACTATAAATGCAACGTCAATCGAAAATAAATATTTGCTCAGTCTGAAGTCTGTTTGCTCGGACCAAATACTGAGCTCAAGCTGAATACCAGCGATTGAGAACATGTAAATATAAGATATTCATATCTTTGTCGAGACAGTAGTTTAACTCTGTCGACGACATGTCTTCGAAAGTTATATTTCATTTGACGAGAAATGGGTAGTTCGAGCCACTGAGGGTTAATTCTAACGCTATGTCAGGAAGCAAATGGCGATTATTTAAGGAATGTGTTTCTATCTTCTAGACAATAATGGTATGTTCAGTGTATTAATTAAAATCGCCTCGATGAGGCGAGTCTTATGAATACACACAATATACACTTTCGTGATAAAATAAGAATACATCCTTAAATATTTGTTTTGAGCTATCGAATGAATTTCGTAGGGACTCAAAATGAGTTCGAATTAGCCATGGTAAACAAGCGTGTTCGAGCTATTGCGTATCGACTGTTGTATAGAAGATGTCCAAGAAGAGTCACAATCACAGAAACACAGTGAGAGCAAACAAACCATGACAGATAGCACATTTTCCACAAAACAAAGAGAGCAGAACAACCAGCTCTCTCCAACGAGGTGATCACATTGCTAGACATAATTCACCAAACACAACGACTACACAATTAACAACAAGTAAAAAAATTGCAAACTGCAGGCAGCAACGAGGCCAAACGAAGAACAGACAACAATAGACTCGCTGCAAAAAAAATTGTGTAAATATTTTATTTCTATTCCTTTGTTAAAACATACAGTCGAACCTTAATAGCTCGAACATCGATGGCTCGTTTACTATGGCTAATTGGAACCCGTTTTTGAGTGATTAAGAAATTCTTCCGACAGCTTAAGGAAATAAAGATTTAGAAATTTTCTAATTTTATCATGAAATAGTATGTCGTGTGTACTCATTTTAATCGAGGCGCTTCTAATGAGTACACTCAACATACCATTGCTATGTAGAAAATCGAAAAGATATCCCTTAAGTATCGACATTTGCTTCCTGACATAACGCCATGATTAACCCTTAGTAGCTCGAACTACCCATATTTCGAACGAATTTCCATGGTTCCTAAGATGTTCGTGCCACTGAAGTTCGACTGTAAATGCAAGCACCAGTAAGGCCAAACGCACCCACTGCAAAACAGTTTGTGTAAATATTTTTTTTTTATTTGTTGGTTAAAACGTATGCTGAAATCTCCAGTTTTTTCCAGTGAGCAATAGCTGCAATTTATTCAGAAATTAGTTGCGTAGATGGATGTAGTGTTCAGTCAGGAGTTAACCGGGTAAGGCTACAAGCATTAAGCAGAGCATTTCCGAGGCACCAAGAGAAGACAAGACATGGAACAAGCAAAGCAAACTTAAACGAGTACAACTGTAATAAGAGACATACGAACAAAGAAGGATCGCATTAGAAAATCATCATTGAAACGGTCAGCACAAATTGCTGAGAACTTAAACTGGTTTTACTCGATCTAATTCTGATAAAGAAGTGTGCGTTGTTGTGCATGATGGCGTCATCATTGTTGAACATAGGAAAGGTCATAGCTGAGATGCTGCAGAAAATTAATATAGAGATACCCGGGCCCCGAGGTTATAAATTTATTTCATGCTCAGCTGAGCATGAAATTTTGTCCTCCTAATAAATCTCAAATTACTAACAATTGCAATTTTTTTTTTGCCAAACACAGCTGAGCATGAATATTTCTTTGCTAATAAATATGGCGATGCCAACTATTTTTGGCATTTTTATATTTATTAGCAGAAACAAAGATCATGCTTAGCTGTGTTGAGCATGAACGAAGTTTTATAACCTTGTGGCCTGGAAAAGCCACAATCATGGGGAAAAGCCTTTACAAGACACTAGACATTACAAAAACAAGCCTATTCAAATATACTGAAATTTTAACCACCAAAAAGTGAAACATTTTAGATGAAAATTCGAATATTTTTCATATTTATGCTCAAAACATAGACTGAGGGTACTTGTTAGAAGTGCCTTGGGAAGACGGTTCTAACGAGTACCCAAAATCTATGTTTTTGAGCAGAAATAAGAAAAATAATGTATACCCCAGTAAACCCCAGTTTTACTAAATAAGAGTGGGGTTTAAGGGGGTCAACATAATATAGGCATGTTTTCATGATGATGAAAAATATTTAAATCAAATAACATCTTATATAACTGTCATTAAAAAGAGAATGAACCAACAACAGACAAACAAAGAGGAACTGAGTCAGAACGGTCAACAGTACAAAGTCGCATCTTGATGACTAGAATCACTGCGTATTAGAAAAGTCCCTCCAGTCGAAGAAACTTCTGCTCAACAGAAATTGATTTCTTGAGTCCCTGTGTACTCTGATGACCATAACCCAAAGTGAACAGGTCAAGCAAAGGAAACGTCAGCTTAATAAAAGAATGAAAGACCGTCTCCGTAGACACCAAACTGTTTTACACTTTCAAATTCAAATTTATACCTCAGTATCAGGATTTTGGAAATACCCTGCCCAACTTGTTCCTCTAGTCACATGTCCCTGAGGACAAATAAGACATTTCAATTTACTTGTCCTGGGAAAAGGACTGCATAGCTGTACATGTAGCTAAGAAGAGTATCCAGATTATGAAATACAGTCGAACTTCAATGGCTCGAACATCTTTGGGACAATAGAAAATTATTCGAGACATGGGTAGTTCGAGCCACTGAGGGTTAATCATGGTGCCGGGTCAGGAAGCAAATAACTATTATGTATGGATTTTTTTTATTTTATTTCCTTCACAATAATTGTATGTTGAGTGCACTCATTAGAATCGCCTCGATGAGGCAATTCTAATGAGTACACACAACATACAATTTCATGATAAAATAAGAAAAAATCCCTAAATATTTGTTTTCTTGAGCTATTGGAAGAATTTTGTAGGGACTGAAAAAAGAGTTCGAATCATCCACGGTAAACGAGCCATCCGTGTTCGAGGCATTGCGGTATACTGTATATATTTTTCTTATTTCTCGAACAAACATATGTTATGAGAACTCTTTAGAAGCACCTTATCAAAGCGCTTATATTTTTTTGTTTCAAAACATTGACAAAAATACACAATTGCACATTTTAAAGGCGCAGGTGCTGGTGCCGTACAATGGGGATTACGGCATCTGGAAAGGCGCTTCTAATGATTACCCGCATCATCTGTTTTCTCGGAAAAATAAGAAAGATTTAAATTTTCGGGCAAGTGAATCTTGGTTGGACAAATGGATTTTGACCATATACTTGTCTGTGGACAGGTACTACAATTTGATTATTCCACAACCTGCTCAGTATGTAAATATATTTTTTGTTAACACTCAGAAGAAGACAGACAGCAGCCAAATGCGCTCAGTTTCTGTTGATTGCCAAGCACTGTTAATGATTATATCTCAGATTTGAAGACATGAGTACAGAATTTATGGTTAAAATAAAAGTCTCACATAATTCTTTGTGTCGTTGATGACTGGGCCGAGCCTAGCGAAAAGGTGTCTTCGAGCATGCGAAAAATGCACAGATTCAGATACATCCCGCGGATGCGCAAAAGCTCATCCAGGCATTTGCTTTCATTGGTACCGTCTGTAGTGTCCAATAGTTCTGTCAGCGGACAGTAAAGGCCCTGATCAGACTGCGCGGATGCGCAGGCTGATCTTGGCCTTCGCTGGCCACATATGCTCGGAGACCCGTTTTGCATGACATGGCTCATGTAACTACTTGAAGCTAACACCTGACGGATTCTGTAAAACTCAATAAGGCATTCAGTGAGCATCAAGTGACATGCCTGCGAGACATGCATTAGCTATCAAATGATTTTTTTCACTACTATCTTCATTTAAAACTGATCAAACAAGACCATCTATTACATATTACATTTGTTAGATCTCTTGGGATGTAAGGGAGCCTTCTTTCTAATTTTAGTCATCGTAGTAAAGTGGGTCGTAATTAGTAAAAGAACAACATTACATAATATAGAATGCAGATGTTCTGCACATCTGATTAGACTCATCTCTCTCTCTCTCTCTCTCTCTCTCTCTCTCATTCAGTCGTTAGCATAAGATCATTATGTCACTGGGGTACACGGCCAATTTTAGAATTTAGCAAACAACTGTGGGGAGGGGGTCCGGGGGTGGGGGTGGGGGTGGGGGCGCCGTATATTTTGAGTTTTTAAGGTCAGGTCAGTAGTGGAATTTGTGGTAGAAGGCCAGATAGGTCTGCTCCAGCTTGGCTTCCCGTTTTGGTCACAATAGTTCATCCAACATCTCACCGTCATAAATGGTATTTTTTGCCAACGCCAGCTTGTCCAACAGGCAGCTGTCCTCTGTACCTTCTCAATATGACTGGTAAAGCTTCAATATTTGGATTACAAACTGGGGCTGTGTGTATCAAGCTTGGAACGCACAAGCGTTTTGTATGCAGCTTTTACGGTTTCTTTACGTGCCAGGCAAGTGTTCTAGCAGAAAAAATAGAGGGCCTTAGTATTAGTAGCCTAGAAGAAATATCCGAGATATACTGACGCTATCCATATTTTCTAAAACAGTAATGCACAGGTTCTTGGCAAGCTGAACCTTTTTCAAAGTTTTATTGCGCAGTGCATATTCATTTTTAGTTTGTTAGGAGGAGTGTATACGCAAGGGAACTGGATACATTAGGTAGACAAGTGTTTTCCGCCATTTTCACAAAAGTAGACAACATAAATTTCGTTATTTCCTGTTTGCTTTACTGCATGCTAAATCCTCCCCCACCCCTCCCTGGAATTGCTTCTGCGCTATAATTTGCTCCGAGTGACTTCAGTTTTACTAAAATAGTAGTATCAGTAAAAATAACTGCAGCTCCACTTATCTTATTTTTTGTAGAAATAGGCTATAATAGTTAATCTAAATATCAAGAATTAGATGTCTTGTATTTATTTTTAGTTAGTTTTTCGGTGTTTCAATGAAGACATTTGATAATAAGTGCAGACGAAACAAAATTCAAAGCAATCTTGCTTTTGTAACAAAACAGCAAAAATGCCGGCAAGCATGCAAGCATTTGTGCACATTAAGAAAAATAATACTTTTTAGGTGAACTAATAAAAGAAACTGTAAACTCAGATTAATGACACAATAGAAACGTTATTTGCTGTCAAGTGATTAAGACATTACAATTTCATTTTTTGACGACCAGTTGCCTTTTTAAGATACACTATATAACACACTATAAAATCATTTTCATCGACTACTGACCCTCATTTATAAGGAGAATAAATGCACTAAGTTGATTCTTTACCATGTATTGCAATCTTAAGACATCATCTTTGCTTGTTTCGCTGTACACTCCATCCCTTCTGAAAAGCGATCTACCCTGAAAAGAAAGAATGTGTTCCTCATTTGGAGCTGTTTTTTCCTTTAAAAATAGATACCTTTTAAAGGCGGGTGTGGGGTTGGGGTGGATGGGGAAGAGCAAATTTGACAAGCGGTCCCTCGCTCAAAAGTGTATAAGTTCCCCATAAACAACTGAAGCTTTTGCCGAGTGGACTCTTCTACCTCAACTCTTTGAACAAATCTATTTCCCATATAAGGGGTGTCTGGTAAGCTTTTTATTATAACCATGTTTTGAAGAAATTTCTAAACTTGAATACAAACATTGTAGACCCTGATCAGACACTGCATTCTGTGGTGTTTGACCTGGGTCTTCACTGTTTGCCAATGTCCCTTTTACGGGACGGAAGGCATAAATGTGTTCAATATATTGATATTAACCCGTGCTAAGTAGTATTTGTGTATATGAAAACAATCTAAAATGACAGCTGCATTTAAATGACGTGTTATTGGATATGATTAAGCGATTCCCTTTAGGGGAACAGATGCACTTTCAGGGAAAGTAACTCAGTCAAATTTGTTTTGCGTCCGATCTGAAAATGGATCTTTTTTAAAAGGTATGGATTTGAGCCTCTTGGTATCAAAGTCTTTTTGTTTAAAGTAGACCTCTTAACGGAGGGAATTTGATATACAAAGGAGCATGCCGGCAGTCACAAAAGTTGTATAAAATAAGGAAATTTACCAGGTTTGTACAGTTCCCATAGGCGGAAATTGCTTCGTAATAATGCATTTGTTTTATGAAATGATATACGACGTTCTAATTATAAATAAAATTGATTGGTTTGTTTTAGTTTCATGAATTGAACTGATTAAAAATGCACAGGTCTCCGTTTTTGTTAAGGATTCACCGCATATGCTTGTCTCGGTCTGCACGGGTGGCATCTGGTGAACAAATAAAATGGAAAGTCTAGGGGGAGTGCCACAATCACAAGCGTCAGCAAATCCCTGACACCAAGACAAAGAGGTAAAAGATACAAACCAACATGCGCAAAACAAACAAACGCACGAAAAGCACACAGACCAGCTCTTAACCATACCTATTTGGGCAGATCTGCCCAAGGGCTATAACTCAGTTTCATTATGGATTCGTTTATTGGTCCACGTCCGTGCATGTGGCATATGATATAAATCCTAAATGTTTGGGCAGACCTGTGCGAGGACTTTAAAGTAATGGATACACCTCAAAGGGAAATAGGTCTGAAATAGAAATATTTCTTACATGTTCCCCTCTTAAGGTAAAAAAAAAAAAGCTACATTCGGTAGACTTTTTTCTGACTTTTTTTTACAAGGGAGACAACTTTTGTGACTTCCTGTTTGCTTTCCTGTCTGAAAAGCGGCCTACTCATATGGGAAAAAATTCGCTCCCCTTATAAGAACTCTCTTTATTTACAGAGTAGTCCCCCTTTTAGAAGGAAGGTGAAATAATTTTACAGAGTTGCCTTCCTTGAAAGTGTATCACAACTTAAATGAAAATTTACTTGCAAAGGAAGAGGAAGTAGCAACCACTATCTTTTGAGAGAAGTCTTATTGCGGGATGTCCTGGCAAGCCGCATATATAGAACTCATCAAACTCGGGAATATTAAGCGGAAATAGCTACCAAGACTGTTGACATAGTAGTCGTGCAGTGACCCTTCCTTGGCAGCTTCTATCCTATTTTTCAGAGAATCCTTTTCTTGTTAGAAAGGCGCTTGCACTAACATACTTCGATCGGTAAAACGCATTAACAGCATACGTTCAACTTTAAAACAATGAGCTATTGTGATCAAATGATTGATGATTTGTACTTTGCAAATATTGCATTTCCGTTCAGATTCAAGTGTTTGTTGAACCCTCTAGAGATTTAATACACTGATGCAGATTTCTATGAACCCATTAATCCCGCTATTACATAAGAATCGATGGTGAGAAAATGTATGTAATGGCACGTGCTTCCACCGAAGAACTCAGATCAGTTTGCAAATCTGCACAGTCTGATCACAGTCTTCAATGCCCGCGTTTAGAAACCTTTGGTATTTCTTGACCATCTGCTGAACGTCCAGTGAACTCTGATCAGATTGTGTAGATGATCTGAGTCTCTGGACGCTTGTATCATAAGGTATATTTTTCAGGTGGCGACTCATGATGTTGTTTGTCTGGTTGCAGAGACTATTGTCTGGATTTTCTATGTTGAAATAGTGCATAAAGTTGCTATGAATAGAACTATTAGGCAGGTCTCATCCGGTCTGTATTGGTTTCCTTTTGTTTTATAGTTTTCTTTGAAACCTTCAACTTATGACCCGCTTAAACGCTGTTTAAGGGGATTGGATATACCGGTTGTTTTGATGCCATTTGGTACAAGGAAGAAGACAAAATTTGTGACTTTCCGTTCCAAGGTAGTTCGTCTGTTGTGCTTCTTTTCTGTTAGTTTGACTATGGTTTCATGTTTTGCTGCTATTTTGTACAAAGAAGAAGACAGATTTTGTGACTTTCCGATCCAAGGAGATTTCTTTGTTGCAATTCTTCTCTGTTTGTACATATGTGGTTTCATATGTGTCGTTTGTTTCGTCATTATTTATACCTCACATCACGAAAATATGCCTATATAATCTTGGCCCACTTAAATCCCAGTTTTATATAGTAATGTGCTTCTGTTCCTCTTAAGCGGAATCTTATATGTTTCTTACGCCTTATCTAAAAATTAATGGCGATTCAGATTCTATGGAAAATATCTAGTAAATCACATATACAGAACATCCAAAACACACACACACACACACGCACACACACACACACACACACACACACACACACACACACACACACACACACACACACACACACACACAGCGCTGAAATACAGCCAGCTACCATTTCCAAATAATGCTGAAATATGGCTAGCTACGAGATATCCAAAATAAGGATATATTTTAGCTACAAAGTCTCCAATTTTCGTTCTTTTGTGTGTTCTTTGTTTCTAAAGGCAGCCTTTTAGAGTTTTTTTTGTTTTTTTTTTTGTGGTGTTTTACACATATGATAAGGTATCCACTGAACAATCGCACGCCACGCAAATCCGTGCAGTTTGCACATTGTCCATCATTAATTTTGGTAAAGAAAAATTAGCCAGCACATGAGAAAAGGATACTTATCACCATTAGCTCAGTCTCACCAGAGACTTTTCTGTTCGCGGAAAGCTTCAGGTTTACCGGAAAATATAAGGTCCCGTTTTTCGTGTTCCGACTGAAATGGGAAAAAGTTGCAAAACTAATGTTAGACGTAATTACAGAGAAATTTACAGCAGTTGCATGTTTCGGAGCAATTATCTTCACCTTAATCTGGAAACTAATAATTACCAGCCGAGGACGGCTGATTCTATTCCAGATAAAACCAGATACTGTGATAATGGGTTGACCCATTATCATCTATATTTGCAGAATGATAGAATACTCGTATTACCAAAAATAACCTGTAGTTGGATTCAGAATCTTATTCATTATGAAAACACGCCTATTCAAATATATTGAAAAGTTCACCACCAAAAACTGAAAGTTTTCAGATAAAATTCCGAGGCGGTTCTAACGAGTATCCACAACCTATGTTTTTGAGCAGAAATAAGAAAAAATAATGTTTACCCCTGTAAACTCCAGTTTTACTGTATAAAAGTGGGATTTAAGGGGGTCAAAATTATATAGGTATGTTTTCGTGAAGTACACGTCTGCTTTTAAAAACGTAACAGCAGAACTTCGATGACTCGAACAACGATAACTCGTTTACCGTGGCTGAAACGAACTCGAGTCCCAATGAAATTCTTCTGATAACTCAAGAAAACAAATATCTAGGCATATTTTAGGGACATTTTCGTACCATCATGAAAAACTATTCTGTGTGTAATCAGGCGTAAAAAGTAGCTATGTTTCCACTAACCCGACCGACCCTGTTTCAAACACCCGATTGCTGTCTTTTATCAGTACAAAATGCAAAATAAAAAAGTAAAGCACCGACACCTGTATTTTGATAACATTACAAGCCCGATCCTGTTTTTTTTTCTGGAGAAAAAAATAGAAAAATAAAAAAGAAAGATTTTCCTACCTTCCGACCATTGTTTTCAGCATGTTAGTGGAAACACAGCTATTTTTACGCCTCATAAGAATCGCTTCACTGAGGCGATTCTAATGAGTACACTCAACATGACGTAATTTTATAAAGGATGCATTTGCCTTCTGACCTGGCGTTATTAATACATATGTAACCCTCAGTGGCTCGACTAACACTGTCTACAACAAACTTCCATGGCTCCAAAGATATTCGAGCCATTGAAGTTCGACTGTATTAGTATATTTGAGCTGCAACATGAGAAAACGTACCTTCTGACATGTGCGCATAACGAAGACTGTACATCCGCGCAGTCTGATCAGAGTCTTAGATGTTCCCATGAAGACACTTTGCATCCTTGACTATCCTATATGCGCACAGTGAAGATTCTGCGTTCGAACACATACATACATACTTACATACATACATACATACATACATACATACATACATACATACATACATAATATGCAAATTAAATTTAGCAAAAACGCAAAAATGTTTTGAAATAATGTTTGCCATGTATTAGTTTTTCCCAAACTTTTGGTTATTTTACACGTGATTAGCAGACGAAGTTAGTCAAAAATATTCCAGTTGACTCACAATCACGTAAGTTTGGGTTTTAACGTTCAATGACCATGCATCGGTACGGATTAACAGTCACTATGTACAAGTTCTGTTTTGCTCACTAACATTGAAAAGTGTCTTTTAAAGTCGGATTTTCTATCCTGGGAAGGCGCCAATGCATGTCTTTAGAGCGACGTCAACGTGCTGTAGGGATGCTGGAGGCTGGAATGACTGTTACTGATATTTCTTATCGGGTTCTTGTTAGTCGGAGTACCATATCATGACTCCGGACCCGTTCCCGTATAACTGGTCAAGTTCGAGACCGACAGCACACCGAACGTATCCGTAAAACCATATTACGTTAATATCGCTATCCGATGCTAACGTCAAGAAGAAACCGCTTAAGTCAGCACCAAAGTTTGCTGCTATCTTGTACGTGACATCAAGAAGAAGAATCACATAGTGCTTTGCTGTGGTTCGATACAATGACTGTCTTACATAAGTTAGAATTGTTAACATAATGTAGTAACGGGGAAGTACATAGTGTTTTGCGGTGGCTTGATACCATGATTGTCTAAGATACAATTGTTCACGTTATGTAGTGACGGGAAAGTACATAGTGCTTTGCGGTGTGTTGATACCATGATTGCCTTACGTAAGATGAATTGTTATCGATATGTAGTGACGGGGAACTACATGCTAGTGCTTTGCGGTGGTTCATTACATAAGTTAGAATTGTTAATGTAATGTAGTGACGGGTAACTACAATGTGCTTTGCGGTGGATCGATTCCATGACTGTCTTACACAAGATAGAATGGTTAACGTAATGTAGTGACGGGAAACTACACAGTCCTTTGCGGTAGTTCGATACCATCTTACGTCTTACATAAGATAGAATTGTTCACGTAATGTAGTGACGGGAAAGTACACAGTGACAGTGCTTTGATGTGGTTCGACACCATGACTGTCTTACTTAAGATAGAATTGTTAACGTAATGTAGTGACGTGGAACTACACTGTGACAGTGCTTTGCGGTGGTTCGACACCATGACTATCTTACTTAAGATAGAATTGTGAACGCAATGTAGTAACGGGGAACTACACTGTGACAGTGCTTTGCGGTGGTTCGACACCGAGACTGTCTTACTTAAGATAGAATTGTTCACGTAATGTAGTGATGGGGAGCTACACTGTGACAGTGCTTTGCGGTGGTTCGACACCATGACTATCTTATTTAAGATAGAATTGTTAACGCAATGTAGTAACGGGGAACTACACTGTAACAGTGCTTTGCGGTGGTTCGACACCATGACTTACTTAAGATAGAATTGTTCACATAATGTAGTGACGGGGAGCTACACTGTGAAAGTGCTTTGCGGTGGTTCGACACCATGACTGTCTTACTTAAGATAGAATTGTTAACGTAATGTGTAGAGATGGGGAACTATACAGTACTTTGCGGTGATTCAATTCCATGACTATCTAATATAAGATAGACTATGCAGTGGCGGGAAACCTCAAAGTGCTTTGCGGTGGTTCGATACTATGACTGTCTTACGTAAGATAGAATTGTTAGCGCAATGCAATGGCCGGAAACTAGACAGTGTTTTGCGATGGTTTATTTCCATGATATCTTGCATAAGATAGACGTGTTTACCTAATACAGTGGCTGGGAACTACACAATGTTTTCCGGTGGTTCTGTTCCAGGACCGTCTTGCATAAGATAGAATTGTTAACATAATACAGTGTTGGGGAACCACACAGTACTTTGTTTCGATTCTATGGCCGTTTGAAATAAGATACACCGGTCAACGTAATGAGGTGGCTAGGAATTACTCAGTGCCTTGCGGTCTTTTGATTCCATGATTGCCCCTCTGAATGTCCCAACCTTATTATTACTGTATTTTTTTTTCTATAATTTTCTTTCGGATGCTGAATCCGGAAATTAGGGGTAATAACATAATTGCGAAAACGACACCTGTTTCCATGTAAATAGGCCGTGTTAAGCGAAAGGTATTTTCGAACGTGCACGACATGCGCAGATTCAGATCATCCTGTGAATACGCAAAGTATCATCCGTCTCTTGCTCTCCATTCATACATTGTCTAATACCTAATGATTCATTAAGCGGACAGTGAAGGACCTGATCAGACTGCGTGGATGCGCAAGCTGAGTTGGGCCTTCGATGTTTGCCTATACCGGAGACATGTTTTCGCGTGGCGCGGCCAAAATAATGATGCAGCCATTGCATATTATATTGAATTACTAATAATCATTAATCAGCTAAGTAATTATTGTTCTAATATGTGCAAACCAGCCTGCATCATACCAATGCAAGGTTTGGCATGATGAAACCGAGGGGTTCAGGAGGGCCAATATTTTACGATATTAACAGGCCAATATTTCACGGTATTAACCAGTCGATGACACTTCTAAACACAGCGGTACTAGAGTACATCAAGAAACCTGCAGATGTTAGAGCTACATTTTGCATACGGCAGTTCTGATTATTCATTCAGCAATTAACCGCATGGTGAAGCGAGCAACAAGAACAAAATTACTCAAAAGGAGGTTTTATTGACTTTCAACACTTTCAAAGTTGAAAACAATATAAAGTTGATTAATAAAAATGTCATAAAATGAATGATTTCACATTGGCCCTTTTACAGGTTTTCGGGCAGTCGTATTGGCCTTCAGATGGCTGTATTTGCCCTCGGCTTCGCCTCGGGCCAACACAGCAATTCTCAGACCAATACAACTACTCTCGGACCTGTAACAGGGCCAATATGAAAACATCAATTTAATAACATTGTTTTATTGGACATTTGGGTCAGGATTCTGAGACATGCGGAATAAGAGTAAGTGCGGTGCCGTGGGAAAACGGTATATATTTGGAGCCTACACAATATGCAAAAACTAAAATATGTCTACCTTTACGTGCAGTTTGATCAGGGCCATTGCTGTTCGAATGCATACTCACTGGTAGAGTAACGGCTCCTCTCAATCTGTGCAAAAGAGTACATGTAAGCGGGATGTGGGTCTTCCTTCCACCCAAAAGCTCCGGAGACAACAGAAAAGCCCCTGATCGGCCTGCTCTTGGACCCTTATGCGTATGCATACAGCGACGACCCACGTTGTTTGCATATACATAATGCTCCTTTTTCACGTTGTGCATAATCTATGCTGAAAACAAAATGTATGATAATACATGTATTATTATCTTATTTATATATATTTACATAAAGTATAATC
This sequence comes from Anodontia alba, assembly GCA_964016985.1. NCBI lineage: Eukaryota > Metazoa > Mollusca > Bivalvia > Lucinida > Lucinidae > Anodontia > Anodontia alba. Next base: position 57,643,976 of record OZ024831.1, read on the forward strand.
GGCTCTCGTTATCTCGTTTAAGGAAAACTCTGAAATAATTAGAGAGATCCGACCTCGACATACCAGATTTGCAAAATTGAGGAAAAAATAAATCGAATAACCAAATTTTACAATGAATATGTAATTTGACTCCTGAAGTTAGAGATACATTGAAAATATTGTGGAAAAGAGGAGAAATTTACGAAAGAGCATTAGGGCCACATATACTTTTATTTCTGTTGATAAGTACCTCGAAATTTTCGACTTACTATCTCGAAAATTCGACATAATAAGTCGAAATTTCGACTTAATAACTCGAAATTTCTACTTAATAACTCGAAATTTCGACTTAATATCTTGAAATTTCGGCTTATTATCTCGAAATTTCGACTTATTATATCGAAATTTCGATATAATAAGTCGAAAATTCGACATAATCACTCGAAATTTCGACTTAATAACTTGAAATTTCGACTTAATAACTCGACTTAGTATCTTAAAATTTCGACTGATTATCTCGAAATTTCGACATAAGATCTCGAAATTTCGACTTATTATGTCGAAATTTTGACATTATAAGTCGAAAATTCGACATAATAACTTGAAATTTCGACTTAATAACTCGAAATTTCGACTTAATATCTTGAAATTTCGACTAAATAACTCGAAATTTCGACTTAATAACTCGAAATTTCGACTTAATATATTGAAATTTCGACTTATCATCTTGAAATTTCGACATAAGATCTCTTGAATAGAATCCACACCTGGTAATGTCGTAAGAGGTAGCCGCTGGTTTCACACTCAAAATCTTTATGCGAGCTTCCGTCCATGACTTACGAGACATCCAAATGTCAACAAATGGATACATTCTCCTGATTCATTATTTTTTAGTAAATTTCATAGACATATTTTGAATCAAAGCGCTGTAGGCGCTGGTGGCCTGGGCATCAGAAGGCCCGGGGGCTTCAAAGCTCACCAGATTTGCAATGACAAATGACTAGAGATCTATTTGAAAGCCTGTAAAATATACAAAAAAAAAAAAACAAAAAAAAAAAAAAAAAAAACTAGAAAAATGTTCACAGTACACGGATGTACCCGCTTTGGGGTCTGTAAAACTGGGCAAACGTTGCCAAATTAGCTTACGTCAATGCAGGAGCATCTGTGTAACTTTGGACACATTTCTAGTTTAAAAAGAATCCAAAAATAATGAGAAATGTAAAGTCCTTTGCCTGCAAGGTCAGTAACTCTTAAACCATGAGACTAAGAAACTCAATTATGTGTTCTCTAGTAAGTGATTTTCAACAAAGAATCCAAAACTAAGGAGAAATATAAGGCCCTTTGACTGCAAGACCCAAAACTCTTAAACCATAAGACTAAGAAAATCAGTTTAGTGTTCCCTAGTCAGTGATTTTTCAACAAAGAATGCAAAAATAAGGAGCAATATAAGGCCCTTTGCCTGCAAGGCCTGTAACTCTTAAACTATAAGACTAAGAAACTCAGTTTTGTGTTCCCTAGTAAGTGATTTTCGACAAAGAATGCAAAAATAAGGAGCAATATAAGGCCCTTTGCCTGCAAGGCCTGTAACTCTTAAACCATAAGACTAAGAAACTCAATTTTGTGTTCGCTAGTAAGTGATTTTCAACAAAGAATGCAAACATAAGGAGCAATATAAGGCCCTTTGCCTGCAAGGCCTGTAACTCTTAAACCATAAGACTAAGAAACTCAATTTTGTGTTCGCTAGTAAGTGATTTTCAACAAAGAATGCAAACATAAGGAGAAATATAAGGCCCTTTGCCTGCAAGGCCTGTAACTCTTAAACCATAAGACTAAGAAACTCAATTTTGTGTTCGCTAGTAAGTGATTTTCAACAAAGAATGCAAACATAAGGAGAAATATAAGGCCCTTTGACTGCAAGGCCTATAAAAAAATACCTCTTAAACCATAAGACTAAGAAACTCAATTTTGTGTTCGCTAGTAAGTGATTTTCAACAAAGAATGCAAACATAAGGAGAAATATAAGGCCCTTTGACTGCAAGGCCTATAAAAAAAAAATACCTCTTAAACCATAAGACTAAGAAACTCAATTTTGTGTTCCCTAGTAAGTGATTTTCAACAAAGAATGCGAAATTAATGAAAAAAAAAAATAAGACGTGCATCCAGAGTATAAGTAAGGGAGATAACTCCAGATGGCCGGACAGACGGACGCTCAGGCACCTTAGCCTGCAAGGCCTGGAACTCTAAAACCGTATGTCGGAGAAACTCAATTTTGTGTTCTCTGGAAGCGATTTTAGATTTTAATGCAGCAGCGCCAGTTGCGCGTGGATATACGCAGTTGTAATAACATGTACGGGGACTGACTAGTATAGTATAAACATATCTTATTGCTTTTTCTTCAAACAATAGTACAAACAATGGGGTCCCGGAACAAATGCTAAGGAAATTTAACATATTGTGTATTTCAAATTAGATGTAGGTGGCAGTGCGTCTTATTTGATATGTTAAAGAAGTATTTCATAGTCCAGATAGCTGAACTTCATTTTGCATAACCAGCGGCTACCCCTAACGAGATTACCAGGTGTGGAATTACAAATGAAGAATCAACTTGAAATATCATGTCGAAATTTCGAGTTAATAAGTCGAAATTTCAAGATATTAAGTCGAAATTTCGGGTTATTAACTCGAAATTTCGAATTATTAAGTCAAAATTTCGAGATCTTATGTCGAAAATTCGAGATAATAAGTCGAAATTTCAAGATATGAAGTCGAAATTTCGAGTTATTAAGTCGAAATTTCGCGTTATTAAGTCGAAATTTCGCGTTATTAAGTCGAAATTTCGAGATAGTTTGTCGAAATTTCGAGATAACTATCAACAGAAATAAAAGTGTATGTGGCCCTTAGGCTCCTTCGTAGAAATTGCTTCTCTTTTCTACGATGTTTTGTTTCATGTTATTAGATTTCCATGTTAAAACAGTGATCTGATTTTCACGTCGAGATAAGCGGTTATTCGAGAAAAGCGAAGTCGAGATAACGAGAGTCAACTTTTTGAGAATAAAACGCCATTAGAATCGTCTAACCAAATAGTCCCGGATCATCATGCGCATCCGCGCTGTCTAATCAGTTTTCGTTTTCTGCTTGCAGAAAATAATTACGGTAATGCCCAGGGAAGATCACAATCATAGAACATATTACTATCGTGGCCTTATCATTGAACGCACTGAGAAAACTCTGGTCAGACTGCGCGGATACATAGGCTGATCTGATTCTTCCGTAGTGAATCTGTCATAATGCACCTTTTTTGATGCCGCGGTTTCTGTATTCATTCGCACTGAAATAAGATCCAAACAGGATATGATTCTGCGTATCTTGAATCCTGATTAAGCCTTTCATCCCTGAGTTTCTGAAGTGGACTCTTCCAGTTTTGTAATCGGACTTGTACACCGATGCAAATAGGGTTTCAGTCAGAAATCAAAATCATAATGGCAAACAGTTTAAATCCTAATGAGACGGCTCGTTACGAGCCGTCTCATCTGGATCTACACTGTTTGCACAGGTGTCTGTTTTGGTCTGCCTGGTGAAATGGTTTAACACAGTTTAGTTGTATTAGGTAACAGAAAATGTCGTTCATGTCGTTCTGTAGCACTCACTGACATAAATAGCTCAACGGTATTAACTACATGGTTTAGTTGAAAATTCAGTAAATAAAAGGATTGAAACTGAAAATATCAACTATCCATAGGTCGACAAAATAATCAAATCACTGAGAGCGTTGGTGGTTCGATTGTCTCGGTCTGTAGGCTAAGAAAGAGGTCCTGAACGGGGATTTGAGACTGTTTCATTTAACTCTTAACTTCTGTAATCTCAGCCCCGTTCTGTTGCGTCTGATCTGGGTCTGCACCATTTGCCAATGTCCCAAATGGCCCAGTCCAGGTTTTACAGATAACCGTCTGTTAACAGCACTCTGACGTCGCAGCGACAAGAATACCGCGGCTATAAATAACCATTACCGGGATTCCGTCTAACATTTTATTACATTGCATTGGTCAACGATAATCGCGTAGACAGTGAACTACCTTATAGAAATTTTTGCGTTTGTATACTGTAGCTCAATTGTTAACATTTGACTCAAAAATAGTGACGTCCTAGCGTTAAAGTGTGATGCTTTTACAACCAAAGATAGCAATTTCATTTCATTTTTAATCTGGAAATTATATTTATAATAATTTTCAAAAACATTCCATCCTTGTTAATATTTGTTTTCAATTAAGCCCATCCCTGATAACAAATATTTATTCAAACAAAAAAAAAAAAAAATCACAAAGAAGTACAATAATTACAATAATTCTGATATGATTGACAAAACAACAAACATTGATAGAATAGAAGCAAATGGGACATACGAGAAAATGTGCCATCTGACAAAAGACCAGGACCCAGTTGTTCAAAGCGTCGTTAGCTTAACGAGCTCGTTAAGGGTCATTTCATTAACTGTTTTAGCAGATTCAATACACAATATTCTGATATTTTTTTGCTGAAAAAATGTGAGTAGCTTTTGCACTGCAAAAGCTACTCACATTTTTTCAGCAAAAAATTTCAGCCTATTTGCGTATCACTCGATGTAAATTTTAACGAATTGTTAACTAACGACGTAGTTAGCTTTGAACAACTGGGCCCTAAATGATCACTGCCTGATCAAAGTTTTCGCTGGGCTCTTTGTGGATAGTAAACATCAAAGCTTCTAAAGACGGGCAGTTAAGACTGATCAGTCTGCGCCGGTGCGCAGTCTGATTAGAATCTTCAATGGGCGCACATATAACATCAGGGTCGGGTCTAGGATGATTTCTGAGGGGGTCAATTCGATTCAATTAGAGTACTTGCTCTACGTATTCGGAAAGCCAAGCCTAAGCAAACAGTGTAGACTCAGATCAGGGCCTACATTGTTTGCTACTCATCTAGCAATTTTATACACATTCATTGGTAATAAAAATGGACTTGTTGAAAAGAAGTACAGTCGACTCTTGTTATCTCGAATCCAAGGGACTCTATGAAACACTTCGAGATATCCGTACTTCGACATATCAGATTTGCGGAACTGAGGAAAACAATTAATCGAACAACCACCTGTAAGAGAATTACTATGTAATTTGACTCCTAAGTTAGAGATATATTGAAAATGTTGTGGAAAAGAGGAGAAATTGCTCCTAAGGAGCAATTTCTCCTCTTTTCCACAATATTTTGATGCCTGTTGGTAGATCTATGTGTTGAAACAGGGACCAGATTTTCACTTCGAGATAAACGGTTATTCGAGATAAGCGAGGTCGAGATAACGAGAGTCGACTGAATGAAATTTTGAGTTTAATGGGGTTTAATTGAACCCTACGAGCCCACTCTGAATTCGCTCCTGTATTACGTTAACAAGAAAATTTGTCTTTACAATGAAAATGAAGAGGTCTTCATCATTAAGAGGATTTTCTGAACTTTTTAAGCACCTTTTTAATTTTTTACTTCTAGCAACCTATTTTACTGCATAAATTTGTCCTTATGTTCTTAATAACAAACTCATCCGTATCCCCCATGCTATATGGCGAAAGTGCATTTCTTCACTAAAACATATGTCGTGAGTCCTCATTAATGGTACCTCGCAAATATATTTGTCATACCTCATTAATATTTCTAAGCTATATTAGAAAACTCATTGGTCGAGACCATATCGCGTGCAGGGCAATATTCTGCAATGTTACCCTGTAATATGACCCCCACAAGTAATATTACCCTCCCAGTGACGTCATTGCCTTAAAGTACAGTCGCACTTTGTACTCACGCGCAGTGACGTAGTATTTACTTGTACAAAAAAATATCACGGCTAGTGCAGCAGGTGACCGCTTCGTCGTTCCAAGTGTGGAGGATTTGCAAGAACTTTAAGGTAAAAAGGAATCAGTATAAGAATCCGGTATAATAAAACAATTATTGCCCCTGTGCGAGAGTAATATGTCGATTTGTTCACCCTCTACAGTAAATGTTATTCTCGGGCAAGACCTCGGATAAAATTACCTGCCTCGAGTGAACAAATCGTCATATTACCCTAGCACAAAGGCAATAATGATTTAAATGTTGTAAATACTTATAAGAAGCACCTCGCACTGAGAGACGCTTGTAATGTGTGCCCACAGCATGTTTTCTTGTGGAGAAATGCAAGAAAAAAGATCCATTATGAACATATGCCTATTCAAATATATAGAAAATTACACCGCCAAAAGCTAAAATTTTTCAGATAAAAAACTCTGATATTTTTCGTATTTCTACTCAAAACATAGATCGTGGTACTCGTTAGAACCGCCTCGGCGAGGCGGTTCTAACGAGTACCACAATTTATAGTTTTGGGCAGAAATAAGAATAATAATGTGTACCCCTGTAAACCCCAGTTTTACTATATAAAAGTGGGGTTTAAGGGGGCCAAAATTATGTAGGCGTGTTTTCGTGATGAATATTATATAGGGATCAAACAGGGTACTCCATAAACTGACATTTGCAGAGTGCCGAGGAAGGTGCTGAATACCCGAGTCCTAAGGGCGAGGGCTTTGACGCCTTCCGAGGAACTCTTCAAATATTAGTGTATTAAAACCCATACTTAATCGTTATCATTACATTAAAACTTACTTTTGCATAAAAAAGAGACAGAGATAAAAAAAAAAAACAACAAAAAACAAAACAAAAAAACAAACAAACAAAAAAAAAAAAAAAAAAAAAAAAAAAAAAAAAAAAACAAAAAAAAAAAAAAAAAAAAACAACAAAAAAACAAAAAACAAAAAAAAACGCATGTAATCAATGATCAAAACCAGTTTCTCTCCGTTAATACATAGCTGTTTAAACATTGTGGCACACGTTTCTATGTAATATTTTTGTTAAGACTAGCTGATCTACATGTAGGACAACAGCTAAGAAAAAATACATAGATACATGTGTATACGTACCAAACTATTGCCTGTCATAAAGTACAATTTCTCACGACGCTGCTTGAAATAATCACATTATTAACCCGTATTACTTTTAGCCCATGGAAATAGCGGGCAATGTCCCTGGAACATGCAATTAAATGGAAAGAAATTTCAATCAAAGTTAATAACCCTTGATTTGGTATAACTTTAATGCAATCTGTGACCGAAGGCCTGGAAACCCAAATTAAATTCTCTTTCCTAAGTGATGTAATACATCGAATTGACATCAACGCATCTTGAACACAAAATCTGAAGAAAAAATGTCTACAGGCTTAACACTTAGCTCTCTGCGTAAAATTTTCAACGTAGACATATTGAAATATTTTTTCTTATCTTTCCCAGAAAACAGGTTTTGATATTCTATGCCAATTGTCTCCAGTGGAGCCAATTTGCATGTAATGTTAAATCCTGTTTTCTGGGAAAATTAGGAAAATATTATTAATTTGTTGACTGCTGAACTAGCCTACAGCGTAATTGAGATTAAAATGGATAAGATGCAGTTATGATAAAGTAAAAGCAAAGAAAAACCAAAATGGAATAAACTTAAAACTGGGTTTTATTTGTATCATTACCTGTTCCACATCAAAAACATTTTAATCTTTAGCACTTTGTAGACAAAATAATTGCACACAAATCAGTAATATTTCCCTGTTTCCATAGAGAAGAAGGCTCGAAGTTTCGCGGGAGTAAAACTGGTTTACCATCCCCCTTCATCACCACCCGCAAATCATACACACCAGTAGCTTTCCTTATGACCGTTCCGAGGCTGTTCCTCTGTTGGGAGAAAATTACTTCCCTTAAGAGAAACCACATTTCAGATGGGAGGCAAAAACAATTTGAGTTGCCTCCCCTGACGTGATTTATTTCCCCTTGAGCACTCAGTAGGCTAAATCATCATATTCAAATTAGTGTTATTTATTGTTCACTGAATATATCACTCGGGGTTTCATGAGATATGCTATAGGGGGAAATGAGGTATACAATACCGGGTCTTGTTAATGAAATAGTAAAGAGGGGGAATCCAAGGTTCAGTAATTATAGACAATAGAGGGTAATCAATGGGTTCAGAAAACAATGTAAAAAGGGGGAAAATCCGAGGATTCAAAAATTACGGTAAATAGGAGTAATCCAGGGGTTCAGAAACTATAGTAAAGCGGGCAAAACAAGGGTTTTAGAAGTTATAGTAAGGAAAAAGAATCCAGTGGTTCAGACATTATAGTTAAGAGGAGCAATTCAGGCATTCAGAAGTTATAGTAAAGAAAGGAACTAAGGTGTTCAGAAATTATAGTAAAGAGGAGAAATCAAGGGGTTTATAAATTATAGTAATCAAGGTAATCAGAAATTATAGTAAATCGCGGTAAAGAAGGTAATCAAAGGGTTTAGAAATAATAGTAAAGAGGGTGGATCCAGGGGTGGAGAAATTATAGTTAAGAGTATAATCAGTGTTCAGAAATTAAAGTAAAGACGTGGGGGGGGGGGGGGGGGGGTCTAGAGGTTCAGAAATTATGAGTTAGTTAACTGATATACTACGGATCCGTAATAAAAATCCTAGACTGATATTATTTTGCGGTTTCCCTATGCTCATTTAGCCGGGGATGGACAGTATTTCTTTCTTTCCTTCTTCTGCTTTCTTTCTTTCTTTCTTTCTTTCTTTCTTTCAACTACCTTACTTCGTTTCGAGTTATTAATTCTTTGTATTTGTGCTTGCATATCTATAGTCTCTGCTTCAGTTTTCGGTGTCTTGTGAAGGCTTAACTTTGCGGCTGTTGCATCGATATAAATAATTCCGCTAGGGAAAGGACTGATTTCATTTTTATGCAAATATACTCCCAAAAAGGAGAGCAAAAGTGGCAACAAATAACGCCATGATCATGTTGATATGCACATTTTCTGCGACTGTACCTTTTGTTCGGATGCATGGCAAAATCATGAAGAGTGCATGATGCAGCGAAAAATGAGTAAGTGCACAAACCATGTCCGGTTTAGTATTGCCTTTTACCAAACTACGAACTTCATACATATTCTATAGTTAGTATAGAAACTTCGACCAATTATGCTTAAAGGCACACACACACACACACACACACACACACACACACACACACACACACACACACACACACACACACACACACACACAATTATGCCTTGGTCACTAGAGTTATCGCTGATAAGAGACTGCGCACAATAAACGACTGGCAGGTACATGTAGAGGCCCAATAGGGGAATTTAGTACTGGCTTATCTGTCCATTCCATAGGTAAGTATCATATAAGCTGGGCCACAGCAATATTCCTACAAAATTTACTACCCTTCGGAAGACCTCTTTACAACCTCCTGCTTTGATCTTATAATCACCTTCTAATGACATGCATTTGATCTCTCTTTCATGGCGCTTGGGTAGGGACAATAAAGCCATTAATGAGTAGTACTCTTGGTCTCATTTTAGCTATGACTTTAAATAATAATTGTTATTGAATATCAACATAGATGGTCGAAGTGGTTGAATATATATTGCATTTCTTAAGCCTGATTTTTTTCCGAAGACAGACAGTCCATATGACAGTGAATTTGACGCAATATATACAATCTGCATTTGATAAAATCCTAGTTAGTGCAGGAAGATTCCGTAAAACTCGTTACTGACGAAATTGCATGTCTTCTTCTAATTTGTTATGACGTACATCACGAAAACATACCTATATAATTTTGACCCCATTAAACCACTTTTTTATATAGTAAAACTGGGGTGCACAGGGATATACATTATTTTTCTTATTTCTGCTTAAGAACATAGGTAATGGGTACTCGTTAGAACAGCCTCAGCGAGATGGTTCTAACGAGTACCCAGAATCTATGTTTTGAGCAGAAATGTGAAAAATATCAGAATTTTTATCCGAAAACTTCCAGTTTTTGGTTGCGAAATTTTCAATATAATTGAATAGGCGTGTTTTCGTAATGGTTAACGTACTCTTATATTTTCCCCATGTCTAATGCCTAACTACGTATTGGACCAGTCCATGGCCTCTGATAAAGTGCGGGGGTGGCAAAGGTATCGTGTATATTGCGTCACCGGGGCGTCCAACTGATATTGGCTTACAGCTGGGCAAGGCCTGTTATCCTTGCAGCTGGTAAGGGTAAAGGGGGCTGTTTTTATTTCTTCTGTTGCCTCACTTTCATTCATTTTCCTCTGTCTCCTCTGTCCCTCTCTTTCATCTTCTCTACTATCGTTTCTATCTCTCTTCTCCTTTTCTCTGGGAGACGACACAAAATGACCGACAAGGGTTGACGCGTCTTTAAACCCCAACACAATCCATTGACATCACGAAAACATACCTATATAATTTTGACCCCCTTCAACTCCACTTTTATATAGTAACACTGGGGTTTACAGGGGTATACATTATTGTTGTTATTACTGCTCAAAAACATAGATTGTGGGTACTCGTTAGAGCCGCCTCGACGAGGCGGTTCTAACGAGTACCCACAATCTATGTTTTGAGCAGAAATATGAAAAATATCAGATTTTTTTATCTGAAAAATTGCCATTTTTGGGTTGTAAAATTTTCAATATATTTGAATAGGCGTGTTTTCGTAATGTAAAGTGCTTTCGGAGCAATGGCATATTCTAAGATTGTCTACACTCATTGCAACGTTTCTTCCAGAAGCAAAGTCAATGAAATAATTACGATTAATCATCATTCGTGTGACAGGTATTCATTAGCTCAGTAACAATCTGTACACAGTAATACATTCAGAGGGGATGATTTCACGTCCCTAAAAAGAATATTTTGTATGCATTAATTTTCGAAACAGGCCGCGTCAAGTGAAAAAAGTGCCTTCGAACATGCGCAAACTGGGCGGATTCACATCATCCTGGATCCGAACATTTGCTCTCCGTTAAAACATTCTTTTGTATCAAATAATTCTGTTGGCGGACAGAGAAGGCCCTGATCAGACTGCGCGGGTGCGCAGGCTGATCTGGGCCTTCGCTGTTCGCATATGCCCGAAGACACATTTTTGCTGGGCGTGGCTCAAATAATAGGCATTTTCAAGTTCAGATGATTAAATTTAAGCTCTAAATTAGACAAGAAAAACATTGTAATTTAGGGGTAAAATGGATAAACAAACATCAGTGCTGTGTCATATAATACTATATCTTTCTTTCTCAGATAATCATCCTGAAAGTTTAACATCTGGGCCGCGCCACGTGTAAATGTGCCTTCAGGGCATATGCGGACAGAAAAGACCCAGATCAGACTGCGTAGCCGCGCAGTCTGATCAGGGCCTTTGCTGTCCGCTAACAGAATCATTGGTAACAATATACAGTACTATAGAATACAACAAGACAAAATATTTAGACGTTAACGTCTAAGTACCGGCGCAAATTTTGTTCATGTTTACAATGAGATATGGGACAAGGGTATTATAAAGTTTAAAAAAATGTTCAATGTAACAGATAAAAAGGAACAACAATATGATTCTTTAATGTTTGTTTTTATAAAGCTTTATGAAATCTCTTGATTGAAATGAAACTGAAATAGACATTAATCTGCTTATAACACAGTTTGTTATAAGATTTTCTATATTTGCCGGGATCATCACAAACCGACGTCCTTGCAAATATAAAACATCCTTAGTGAGATAATCGAATAGTCTACCATATACAAAAATCCAAAGCTATATTAAGAGACCGGCGCGATTTGCGCGCCAGTCAATAATACTTCAATGACTCAAGCACCGATGGCTCGTATCGTGACTGAATCGAACTCGTTTTTGAGTCCCTAGAAAAATTCGTCCGATAATTAAAAAAACAACAACAAATTTTTAACATGGTAATGCTTATCTCTGTAAACAAATAAAATCTATAAATGTTGCCCTTGAAAACACCGAACACATAAAAAGAGAAAAAGCCGGAGCCTCGGTTTCTTTGAGACTCTTCGTATGCCAACAATGTTGTTTTGCAAGGCTGTATACGTGCCCTTGCAATTCTAAAGGAGAATTGATACACTTTGAGGGGAGGCAACTCTCTCAAATTTGGTTTCCCTTACTTTTGAAGTGGAATCTACTGTAAAAGGAAAGAATTAGCTCCCCTTGGGAGCCGTTTATTTCTTTTTAGAAAATACCCGTTTTCATTAGGTGTTACACGTGCAGGAGAGCAAACAGGAAGTCGTAAATTTAAAGTTTTCTCTCCTTTCATTTAGTGCAATGAATATTATGAAAACTTTTAGAAACAACAACAACAACAACAAAAAAAAACAACAACAAAAAAGAAACAAAATAAAACATATATACATTAAAAAAAGAAAACAACAACAACAACAAAACAACAACAAAACAACAACAACAACAACAACAACAACACAACAACAACAAAACAAACAAACAACAACGACACAAACAACAAAAACAACAAAAAATCTAACATAAATATGTCTGAACATGTCTTTGTGACTATTATGCAAATGTTTGAATTGATTTAATCAAAAAAAAAAAAAAAAAAAAAAAAAAAAAAAGAAGACATAATCATAAAATTAAACCCCTGAGCAGAAATGGCAGAAAATCTACCGGGCGTATCTTCTGTCTTAAGCGGAATTTGATTTTCCAAGAGATCAGGGCCCGAGGTTATAAAATGTTTTTCGTGATCAACTCAGCTGAGCATGAAATGTCCTGCCTGAATCTCAAATTACTAGCAAATGCAAATTCGTTTTTGCTAAATGTGGTTGATTATGAAAATTTCTCTGCTAATAAATATGAAAATGCCAACTCCTGTTGGCATTTTCATATTTAGTAGCAAAGAAAATTCCATGCTCAACTGATTTGAACAGTTTTATAACCTTCCGGCCAGGATAGGCTCAGGCATATGGTAATATATGTATGGTAATATAAACGTGGAAGTACATGTACCCTGGAATGCCATAAAGTAAAACTTACCTGTCGAAAGTAGTAAGGCATACGGGACATGTACCATAGATTACCCTATGTACAGTCAAACCTGTCTGAAAGGCGACCTGTATTTAGCTATCAACTCTATTAGGAAGCCATATTGTTGATTGCCTTTAAAATTAAACAAATAAAAAATTTCCCTTTATTAAGTAAGGACTTGTCTTAAGCAAAACTATTTTTTAGTTTCCTTCAGGTGCTTGCTTAACACAGATTTGATTGTTTTCGGGCACCTGAATGCTTAGCACACTGGGTAAGATTCTCAACAGACGACGTATCGAATGATTTTTCTTATTTTTCCCAGAAAACAGGTTTTGGTATTTCAAGCAAATTATCCTCACTGGAGACAATTTGCTTGAAATGACAACACCTTTTTTCTAGGCAAAATAAGAAAACAAAAATATCATCGATGTGTCATCTGCTGAATGAGCCCAGAGAGTGGTAAAGTTAATACCTTATCATTATACAAAATTAATTATTCCTAAAATTCACTACCTGCTGAGATGTCTACAAACTAAAAATCTACTGACTTACGGCAAACAGTATGGGCTCTGATTAGATGCTCAAATTATCGATTGAAAACGAAGTACGAACGGACAGACACCGAAGACCTCAACATAATACGTGCTGTTATGATGTGGCCTTGGCAGGGTATAATAAATAGAGAATAATCAGCAGTGTCTGATTGATATGAAAAATCTGTCAGTCAGGAGCGTGGACAATTCGATGAAAAATCTTTGCAAAGGAACGAGTTTTTTTTTTTACCGAATTATCCACACTCCTGAGTGACAGATTTTACTGCGAAGCGTGGATAATGGTAAAAATTCGTTCCAAAGGAATGACTTTTTACCGAATTATTCACACTCCTGAGTGACAAACGTTTCATATCAATCTTTCACTGTTCATTTTTCCTATTTTCTATTTATTATATACCTTTTGCTAGTACTGTTTTCTTTAAATCGCCACATTATTGTTTCAATTTGAATCGGTTTTCTTCCAGTTTTATGGAGTTCTTAGTGGGATTATATGTAACTATTCACCCCTATTTTATAATTATTATTATTATTATTATTATTATTATTAAAAGTCACACTTTTGCAGCAGAGAACTGTGCTATTAGTAAAATAGTGAAATAAAAAATGGGAAGTATTGTGTAGAATGAATGTAGCAATATGGGTTTTGCTCATTTAAAAGAGAAATAAGCAGTTTTCCCGTAGGAGCCCCGATTTGACCATTCGATTGAAATGAGCTCGTTGCTGTCAATATTCGTACACGTTTGAATTTATTCATTTCGTTTTTTTCGTCGTACTACGAAGAAGAAACAAAAGATATTTTTCCTTGTTTACAATTGGAAATATGCATTCTCAAATCGAACGGAATATAAGCTGG